>VXBU01002464.1:495107-523419 GCA_013400315.1 Bombycilla garrulus
TTCCTTGGGATGAAGATGGAGCTGATGAGAAGAGGTTTCGTTTGGACTAGGAAAAAGACATTCTTAAACTGCACCCTAAAAGCTGATACAGCCCATGGGCAGTTGTGAGAGAACTGTCTATGGGGGGCGATGTTGCACAATGGCAAGACGCGGGCGAGCCATTTGTGAACTGTGTGGCCACAAGAGGACTGGTATTCTTGTGGGGGGATCTATGGCAAAGGCAGGAGGGACTCTGCTCTTCCTGTTGGGTTGGGGAAATGATTGTTCAAGGGGTAGATTGACTGAAAATCCTAGGTTTTGTCTTTTCATGTGGTTTTGGTGGGAGAGTGAACTGTAGGTGGGGGGAGGATGGATGTTTTGAAAGTTTCCTTCTGGTTTCTGTTTTTTTTTTCCTTCCTTTTAGTATTAGTTAATAAAGTTTCTTCTTTATGCTTTAAGTTGGGTGACTGTGCTCCTTTTTTTGGTCCTACCTCACAGCAGAAATTGAGAAAAATATATTTTCATGGGTGCACTGGCTTTTGGCCGGTGTCAAACCATGACAATGGTAATGAGGGAAAGGGGGTGATAGTAAGCCTGTCATATGTTTTTGAAAAGAGGGTGCATTTTATTTCACATATTTTCTCACTTTGAACTTGGGAGGCTACGAATAGCCGTGGTATGTAAGATGTGTATGACTGAACTGGTTCCTGAGATGCAGTGGTTACAAATGATGGGATGGCTGTGAATTATCAAATTGTAGTAGATTCTGTTTACAGCTAAGGTGCTGCATCTCACTCAAACCTTCAGTGCAAGGGAATAAAGTTATCTTCCCTGAGCTGCCTTTTGCAAACAAATCTGTGTTGTATGGCTATAGGCCTGAGAAGGTAAGCAGCACTGAGCTGATGCTTTGCTTTTTGGAAACAGCAGATTAGGAGACAGCCTTTTGGTTCCTAAATATCCTTATTTGCTGCACTGAAAAAATACTTACCTTAGAAGATCTTTGCACCTAAAACTGATTGAGATTTTTATTTAAAAAATATAAGTTTTAATAGCTTTTCAATGATATGTGCTCTTAGTGAAATGTTTACAAAAACAATTTCCATTTTAAAATCAAGACTTTTGAAGATTTGATGTGCCAAAGAAAATACATCTTGCCTTAGCCAAAAAAAAAAATATTAGCAGAAAAAAAATTTGTTTATGATTTCTCCATTATTTTCCTGTGCTCTGTATTTAATTCATTCAGATACTGCTCTTTAATAACTTTCAAATAAGAGAGATTAAAGTAAAGCTTTATTGATAATTTCCTGACTGGTTTCAGGAAAACTTTCTAAAAACTTCTTCCTGATGCCTTTGAAACTGCATGATAGGAAGTATAGATGCCATTAGAGACTAGTGATGTGTCATGGGATGCAAAGTATATATTTGATATAATTCAAATTGCTACAAAATTCACTAGAAAAGAGCAAGTTGCCTCTAGGCTGAGTGCCTTGAGGAGTAAGTTGCTGGCTCAGTGTGCTGGCTTGTGGAGCTATGGAGGAGTTAGGTCAAGGTAATTAAAACCAGAGTTAAGACTGTAATTGAATTCTGTCCTGGAAAGTACCTCTTACTTCAGAGCTTTTGTCACTGCTGCAGTATTGAGATGCTGCTGTTACTTTTGTTTATCAGGGAAGATTTAAGGGATCAGTTGGTACAAGTCTTTTTTTCCTGAATGCCAAAGTTTCCTACTGAGCAGAACAAAAGGGTTCCTCTGACTTTTCTGCAAACAAATGTGCTTAGGAGCCTGAAATAAAATGGCTAAGGCCAAGAGGCAAGTCCTGGTGGTATTTGAGTTTGTGGGATTTTTGCCAGTGGCTTCCCCAGGCCCTGCCCAGAGTTTATGTAGCTTGGTATTGTTTTGCACCGAGACCAGGTCTTCTTTTCTTCAGCCTCTGTTGGGGCTGAGTCGAATTACACTACAGCACTGACCAAAAGGAGCAGTTGGGCAGCCATCCCTGCCTTACCCACTCAGTGAACTGCAGCTAAATGAAGACCCTTGGGGAAATCTGCTGGAGGCAGCAACAGCTGTAAATTGGGATGGCTTTGAGTGGTGCCTTGTTGTTTAATGGGACTCCCTTTGCCTTGGAATGTACTGTTTGTCCCCGAGGCAAAGATGCTCCCTCAGGGAGTAAAACTAGATCCTTTCCCTGACTCAGAGATAGTTTTCTTCGAGGAAAATGTAAAGCTAATAGGACTTGTTTCCTTTGACCATCTGCAGAATGGCATTCCAGGTGGCAGTGAGAGGTTGTGTAGTAAGGGAGGGCAGTTGTCTGGTCAGAGACAGCAAAGTGCCTTCACAGAGGAAGGAAACAGAATAGAAGGAACAAACCAGTCATTGAGAGAAGGAAGGCAAAAGCATTCATACAGTGCCAGGAAGTTTTTCATCAACATTACCAAAGCCCATAAATACACAGGCAATTAAGACAGAGAAAAACAGAAGGTTCTTCTCTCTCCATTACGACACATCCACTGCCTGATGCTCTTTAATTGCCAGAGATTTAAAAAAAGTAAAAAATGTTCTTGAACAAAAGATCTGCTCATATCCTTTCTAGTAGGAACAAATGTGTTGGATGGAAGCAGCCAAGAGATCAGCTAAGATCTACCTCTCATCCTGCATTCACCTTCCTCAGCTACTGGCCTCCGGCTTAATGTTTAGCATCAAAATCAGCTCGGTTAAATCAGTGTGGCAGTCACTCTTTCTGTTGCATTACAGGCACAGGCAAACAGAACAACAATACCACAGCTCCATAGGGAAAAATCTACATACAGATCATTTGTACACATGGGTAGTTCTGCACTCATCCAGGCATTAAGGCCCTAGATAGTATATGCAAGCCCCAGAAGGCTGCAGTGTAGGCCAAAGTGTTTGTGAGTGCAGGTGGAGACATCTTCCAGTAAGAGTGTTCAGTCTAGTTTAAATTTTCTTACTGGAATGGCTGTTGCCTCCATTGTCCTGGTTGTGCACATCTTTTAGGACATGCTTCTGCTCCAGAAGCAAAGGGAACACACATAGGCACGCCTGTTCCAAATTGGGGGGATGGGGGGGAGGGAGTTGTGCATAACTCGAACTCTTGCTTTTGTTGTGATGGCAGGTTTAACCAGCTTTGACCGAAATTAATAAACATAGCTCATCTTGAGGCTGTATTAGAGACCAGTAGGGTTTGCCCAGGGAAGGAACTGGTAATGGGTTTGGAGTCTTCAGTAATTTCTTAAGCACGATGACTGTAATTTGAGTTGGCAGCAGTGCCAATTCCAGATGTAGTGACAATCGGCTAAACAATGCAGTGCAGGAATAGCTCAGGAAGATAAAGAGCTGCTTCCAAAATAGTAAATTGAGAGAAAACATATCTACCTCTCTTGAGATGCCAGATGAGCATTCACAGGCTGTACAAAAGATGAAGACCTAATGATTAATTGGGAAACAGGACAACCAGGAACAAAGCAACATGTGTGTCTGTCACTGCAAATCTATGATCAGTCTACATCTTACAAACCAAACACTGTTGGTGCTTATCTAAAAGAGATGAGGAGAGGTGTCCAAGGCAAGAGACATTGGCACCCATAAGCATGGAGACACTTCCCAGGGAAAAGATGGTGAGTTGCCTTTGGCTCTTGAGAGAAGGTGTAGCTCTGCAAAATCACCACTGGAATGGAGAAAGACATCACAGAGCAGCTGTTACGTGCTGCTTACAGTGTGAGAGCAGGTCATTAAAGGATATTTTCAGGCAGCAGGTTTAAAATAAGAAGGTATGCAATGTGTAGTTATTACAGGGAATTTACTGCCACAGAACGGTGAGGTGATTAGAAATAAAAACACTTTCAGTGAGTAATTTGATTGACTCACAGAAGGACAAACCCTGAGGCTGTACACAGAAGGCTGCAGGTGCAGTGCCTGCCAGAGGAGCTCCCAGAACCACGAATTATCGCAGGCTGGGAGAGCAGGTTGGGCAAGTACCCTTGGGTACACGCTTCTTACTCTTAGCTCCATGTCATCCGTGGCATCCTGGAGGCAGGATGCCAAAACAGATGGCTCCTGAATCAATGCAGACATTCTTAAGGCCAGTTAGAAAATGCGGGTAACGTGTCTACAAAAATTTCAGACAATACCTGGGTGCATTCTGCACAGCCTGACATTTGTTTTGAAGTGCCAGAAGTCTGGGAAAAATGCTTCTGTTTAAATACTATTTCAAATTTGAAGGTGTGTATGGGACAACCTAAGATAATTATAGTCCTGTCATTCTGGTACTGTTTTGAGGTGAAATAATAGAAAAACTGATATGGGATTAGATTAATAAAAAATTAAAGAAGGGAAATATAATTAATGCCAATCAAAATGGATTTATGGGAAATAAATCCTGTCAAACAAATCTGATATCTTTTTGATGAGATTATAAAATTTGTTGCTAAAGGTAGTAGTGCAGATGTGGTTAGACTTTTGAAAGCATTTGTTGTTATACCTCATAGGATCTTGATCAAGAATAATACAAAATAAGTCTCTGTGTATTACATTAAGAACTGGTTAAATGGCACTCTGAAAATACAGACACAAACAGGGAATTATTACCACAAACACGTGATATCAGAATGCTGCACACACTGCTTCTTGCTCCTTGTCATATGTATTATTTTTATCAATACTGGGGAATAAGATGTAAAGCCACCTGAAGGAAAGTTTATTGGTGACACAAATGATACAATTCCACAGACAAACCACAAAAAAGGACAAGGTCACAGATGGAAGGCAATTGCAGATTCCATGTTAAGGTTGGCTTAGGAAAGCTGTGTGTGTTTTAATATGGTCAATTATGAAGGACTATATGAAGGCATGCAAAAAGATATTAGTAGTTAGCCTTGTTTTTAACCTAAGGGATCATTTTCTGAGAAACAGCAGTTTGGAAAAAGTCTTTAGTAGTTCGCTGAAAGTAAACCCTTCTTCAAAATTATTCTGGAAGACATAATTTGGAGGCTTTAAAGAGTTAACTGTGGCATCTCAGGTGTGACCTAGGAAGTAATATTTGATGTCCGAACTTGAGAGGTGCTCAGCTCCTGTGATTGGTGTCCCCAGTTAAAGAAAGTTACTGCTCAACTGCAGAGTCTCAGAAACCAGACATGCAAGTGATGGGAATGCGAGGGGCCGTGCTCCACAGGCTGAGGTTCCTGGAGAAGTGCCTCTTTACTTTATCAGTGGGAAGCCTGAGGGGTTGCAGTTTGTAAATACCTACTTAGAGAACCAAACTTTAATAAGAGGGCACTTCAACCTAGCAAACAACATATAAAAAGACCTAGTTGGCTGGAACCTGAAGCCAGGCAATTTCACACTAGAAATGAGGCACAAGTTTTTTCAACAGTGAAAGTAATTAAACATTGGAACAATTTACCATGGGAGTGTGGTGGATTTCCTATCAGTGGCAATTTTTAAATCAATACTAGCTGTTTCTTCAGAACATATGTTCTATCCAGGCATGAATTAATTTAGGGTAGTCCTATAAGCTCTGTTATTCAAGAGGTTGCCAAAGAAGTTCACTTTTCCTTCTGGCATTATAATCTCTATTTTCCAAACTGTTAAGTAGTGTCTCACTCCCCCCTGCCCCCCNTTAACTTTTCTATATAAATGACCAGAAGTGTTTCTCATCCTGCTTCTGTTTTAAACAGAAGAATAGGATTTATTTTCCCCTTGGAAAATGTTACATTTTCCATCTCCAAATTTTGAATATGAGTTTATTCTCATTGATCTTGGGTTTGGCCACAGTTTATTGTATAATCTCATGCCACAGTGAAAACTGCAGTTCTCCAAAAGGAGTCCATGTGGCTTCCATGGTGCTCCTGAATTGAGTAGGCCAGGGAAGTTTTGCACGCCCTGCAGCCAGCTGGCACAGCACCACTTGCTTCCACAGGGGTAAATTCTCTTAGCATTCAAAGCAATGAAGCCACACATGAGCAGCCTGTGGGGGAGAGGAACTTGAAAAATTTCATCTTTCAGCTTGCTTTGAAATGAAAATTATTAATTTGCAGAACTTCGTCTAAAGAAGGTGGCTTTTTATGAAGGGAATGGGGAATGTACTAGATCTCATATCTAAAGTCTCGGACTTTGCAAAACAAGTTTGTTCCACTTGCCTACAATCAAGACTGGAGTTCAGTTTCAGACTGTAAACCACTAAATGCAGATATCTGTATGTTATCCAAGTATCTGTTCTATCACAACTTTTCTGCCTATGTGTTCAGTTGAGTCAGATGCCAAGATAGATTAGGCATCTGCATTTGGTTGGCAAAATTGTTCTTCAGACTGCGGAATTAGGGCAGTCTTCAGTTGCCTAAGTGTAGGTTTTTGGAGCCATTTTAGTTGCCTCCAGTTGTGAAGAGCTTCACAACTGGAGGCAACTGTCCAGATGACATGGATACCAAGGTCATAGGATTTTTTCAATATACCTGTCCTCCTCTCTCTTCAGGTGATTTCTTCCTCTTATTAAGTGCAAAAAGAAATGTAAAAGCTTCTTCCACAGATTTAATTAATTGTGGTACTTTAAGCTCTTTCACCTCTCTCTCATCTACCTTGGCATAACATTAGGCACCTCTTGGTGAAATGAAAAGAGTTGCTTACTTATGCTACTGTCTTTTATTTTCAGTGATATATTTTATCAGTGCTTTATACTTAGGGAAAATCACAAAAATATTCTGAGCTGCTGCTAAGCTCACAACACCACTGCTAGACTCAGAATCTGGAGGAAGGAAACATGTGCTGGTCTAGCTCTGCCCTGGGGTCAATGATAACTTCCCTGAAAAAGGACCCTGGAGAAGATAAACCCCAAAGTTGCATATTTTAATGAGAACAGCAGTAAAGAAAATTCCAGCCTGAATTTCTTGCTCTTGAATACGATGTCACCCATCAACAAATCTAAGGCATTAATTTTTTCATACTCATTGTTCTTACACCATTGTAGCAAGACCCTCAAGTACCATTCATAGTTTTCAAGGGTATCTTAGTTTAAAGAACTCCCTAGTTTCCAAGGAAGGCAACTAGCCCCAGCAGGAATTCTGAACTTGGGTAAGGACAGATTCCAGCACTTTTGTACCTATGATGGAATAGCCCATGCTGAGCCCATTAAAATCTCTTACTCTTCTGAGCAGATTGACTGTGTCTAATTTGCCTGTTGAGAATGGGTCTGCTGGGAGTCCTGACCCATAGATCTAACAGGGAACTGTTTGGAAAAGTGTTGGTTGACACTGGCCAAAACAGTGACAGGAGCCCCTCTAGCAGTTCAGCAATGCTGCTGGCTCCAGCACTGGGGAATGTTTCCAGGTGCTGTTTAATTTCCTAGCAGGGCCAGCTCAGAACTTTGTTATTGCTGTTGATCTTACGTGAAAAGGCTATCTCAGTGATGAGCAGCTACATAAAATTAATAGATGAGAAGGTATAGAAATAGGTCATGTTTTCATATGGATTCATTTTCGGGTCCTCTGGCACTATGTGGTGGTGCTTGTATTCTCTCAGTTGGTTGAACTGGCATCAGGATTGACTGCTGTTTTCTGCAGATCATTGGCAAGGGAGATCAGGCCAGTTCTGTTCTGCAGCTGTTGTTGCTGAAGCTCCTTGCATGTCTGCCATTTGTTTGCAAAACTTGAGATGAAGGGGTTTCCACGTTGGAATTGTAATATAATTAGTCCATTCAGCTGTCAAAGTTGGGCCCTAGCCTTTGCTTTCCTATAGTTGGCCAAGAAGGATTATGCTAGCAAGTATTTGGGGAGGATTTTCTTTTTGCAGGGCTGTGTTTACCTAGTGGATTCTTTATGTCATGCTTTCATTTTTTGACTGAAGCTCAGTCATTCATTAATTATGAGGCCTCCCTATATATAATTTAAAGGATGTTCAGTGTCTCTTCTCTGTAATAGAATTTTACTCTGTTTTGATAGTTTGGGTTTATTTTTGCAAGTTTGATTTTCAGTTTCTACGCAGTCAACAATGAACCATCCAGTCATGATAGGAGCATCAGCATGCAGTACCACCTTTTTCTGAGTTGATTTTTGGAAACTTGGGGTTTGAAGTGTCCAAGCAGTCCAGTAGGTCACAGGTATCCATGACTGTTCCACTGACTCTACTGCAATATTTTACTCCCCATGCTTTTTTGCATAGCTCTCACTTTAAGCCTTCATGTTTGAATTGTTGTATGAATTTAATGAGGGACTCTGCTTTTCAGTCTATTTTACTCTGAGTGCCAACCTTAGTCAAAAGCCTTTATTTAAGCCTATGTCTCAGAAAAATACCTTTGCAGCTTTTGTCTGATACAGGCTTGTTAATGAGCATCTGCACGGTAATGTGGTTAGCGCTTAGTTTCCTAGGGAAGAGTCCCATTTGAATTCTCCGGATTACGTTATTGTTGGCTAGATATGGTAATGCGTCTTTCTCGAGGATGCTGCTGACTAGATGGCTTATAAAACACCTCAGTGGCACACAGGGCTAAGTGCATTTTGGCTTGTGTGCATTTGGGGCAGTTCATCTGATGTATGTGCTCCTGAAGGCAGCTGGATGGCCACTGTGCCTCTCTCCCTGTGTTTACCTTCGAGGAGGCTTCCGATAAACATATGAGAAAGGGAAGATTGCATGGTATGGGAAGCCAGAAGGGCTGAGGTGAGCCAGAACCACAGCAAGCACATGGAAAGGAGGAGTGGTGTATTTAAACATTTAGCCACAGTTGCAGGGAGGAAATCGCAGACAGGCTAGAGTGGAACGCTTGTTAATTGCTGATTTTCTGGGCATTCTAGCGTACAGGCACCCGCTCCTGTCTTGTTACTTGTTGAAGAGGAAAAGGGGTTGAAAAGAAAAAGCCATTTATTTTTCTGTGTGTGTTTTTAATTGTCCCTCCTGAGACAGGCTTTTGCATGGTAGTGTGTTCAATCTGTTGCTTGCAGTTTGTTTTCTGACAGCTGAGTCTCTTATCAGAGTGCACCACCTACCAAAGGGTGTGAGGTGAAGGGACCAGCACTGCCCACCACAGGGTGGTCTTGGGGTGGATGGGCTCTGTCGCACAGGCTTGGGTCACCTGCAAGGTTACTGTTAGTCTCTGAGGCTGGAGGAAGAGACTGGTGTCATTTTTGAAGTGTGACTCCCATCCTGGTGGGTTTCCATGGTTTTATATCCAGTTTCTCCTGCAGACCAGCTCATAGCTGTTGTGGGGTCTTCCTTGCAAAGGTCGCACTGGTCAAAAATACTGTCTTGACGGTTTAAAAGATGACATTCTTTCTTGTGGAGAAGAAAAATAATAAGGCCTGTTGTACCAATCTATTGCTGTTGACCTATCTCTGCTTGGTGATGGAGGACAGCTAGGTCTCCACTGTCCATTTCGTTTTAGGGTTCTCCTGACAGTCATGCTCTCATTTTTAAACTTCCTGCCGTGTAGTTACCTCTGTGACCATGGAGCACGGAATGCTGAGACAAACTTGACCCCCTCAAAAGCTTTGGGATTACTTGTACTGATGTTTCTAACAGTGATGGTAACAATGCAGAGATAGACAGCCTCTGTTTAAATTGCCTTGTTTGCATTTTGGTGGCAGCAACAGCAGGAATTAAATCACTGTGTTCTTCCATTGTGCTTTGTGGGCCTTGTTGAGTTCTGTGCTGGGGTTAGACTTCCCTTGGACCAAAACATGCGGATTGAGCGCGAGGTCGGAGCTGCCAGCAGTGCCCCGCTGTGGGTGTGTGGCAGCTGGCCATGTGTGTTACTCTGCCCAGAGCACAGCTCGGGGAGGCGGCAGAGAAGGCTGGCAGCTGTTTTCATTTGCCATCCCTACAATTTCATGCACAAGCTTGAGCCACAGGGAGCAGGAGTGGGAGCATGGGAAAGAGGAAGATAGATGCAACTTCCTCACTCCCACGGAAGGAGAGGCAAGGGCTGGATGTCAGATGCCTCAAAAGACCTCCTGCTGGCCTAGAAAGGGACATTTGATCCCTTAGTCCTTGGAAGGGACTTAATCTCTTGGTCAAAGAGATCAAAAAAGTTTAAGAACTCAAAGTAAGCATAGTAATAAATAGGAAAGGTGGGGTCTCACCATCTTCATGTTAAATGTAGGATTTTTGGGAAAAGGAAGCTGAAAACAATTTTTCAGATTACCATACCTGCACACACTCACTGTTTTCTGTGCTGTGCTCACTGTCCACTTTTCTCCACTTTTCTCCTCTCCGTTTGTGTAGCTCCAGTCCACTTGTCCATAAGGTCTTTTCATTCCACTTTCTTGAGGCAAAATGGCTGTGGTTATGGTGTCCCTCTTCCCAATGTGAAGCTGTCGTGTCTCCAGATAACTTTAGGACAATGATTTGGATTTCACGCTGCTGAGGTGTGACTCCCCCTTTCCGCTGGATGTGCAGACAAAGCAGTGCAGTGGCACCTTAAGGAGGAGTGTGCTTTGATGGAGCAGATTATACACGTTTCTGTGAGACGGATTCTTTGAAGTAGTTTTGTCAGTAATTGCCACAACAGGAGGGAATGTCTGAACTACATTTATAGGCCTGTTTTCAGGAGTTTGTCAAAACAGAGTTTCATCCCACTTGGAAGTGCTAAGACTTAAAAACTTATTTTTTTTTTTTTCCTCTCCTAAAAGCAGATGGAAAAAAAGATGAAATCCCTATATTTTTATGAGAGAAATATTTAGGCATATGGGATAGTTTTCTTTTGACATCATAGAGATGTCTCATTTCTGAGATTCTGAAACACTTCATTTCTTTATCATCTCAGCTTCTAAATGACTCAAAATATTTCAGCTTTTAAAATGGAACACAAACTGGTACATATTCTTACCTGACTAAAGATAAACATGTAAGTAATTTGTGGTGAAAGTGACAATGAAAATTATTCAAATTTTTTGCAATTTTTTTTTAGTGTTACATGGCAGTGAGTTTTTGTTTGTCTTGTTTTGTTTGTTGTTTTGTTTTGTTTTGTTTTTTAAACCAAAACAATTTATTTGAGGAACTTTTGACAAAAAAAAGTTTCACAATATGTTTGGAATGGAGAAACTTAATAAAAAATATTTCATCTGAAAGGCATTCACCCCTTCCAAAAGTTCTCCCCTGACAGACTGTTGAGAATATCAGACATTATGGTCTTTGGAAACAGAAAAGGGAATTGGCTGGGAGGTATTTGTCATGAATTTCAAACAGTTAGCATTTAGACTAAAAAAAAAAAGTACTAGGAAAATGGCAGAGAAGCACATTTTAAAATGTGATGTCAGGATGGGCAGGTAGTCCTTCTTTTGACTTTATCTAATTTTTCCTCCTGGAAAACCCACATATACACACATTTTCCCTCTTGGTCTCATTTGAAGATTTTAGGTCCCTTCAGATGTACTCCCCTTAACTAATTTACACACTGCAAGCATATCATAGCACTCCAGAAGCAGTTCAGTGCACAGGCAGTGAGAATATTACTTATCTAACCAATTGCAATTAAGCAGTACCATTTGTATTTGGAATATAGAGTGTGTGTTGAAGCCATTTGTGAAAGAAAGTGCAAACAATTTAACAAACATAATTGGGAAACAAAAATAAACAAAACCAAATTCAAAGCAATGGCCCTCCGGTCATGGAAAGAGGCTGAATTTTTTTGGCCGTCTTATCTGGCAGGAGTTAGTTGCTCAGCTGTACATACAGACATTGTCCACCAGGATTTGAATTGAGAGCCAGGAACTCATTGCAAGGCCTTTGGCTGGTAATGGCCTTCCATCATTAAAGATTTCCCTAATGGAAATTGCTAACATTTAGAGAGCTTTTATGGAATCTTGCTTAGTATTTAATAGAGACTTTGAGCCATCCTAGGAGAATCTCTTTGTTTTCCAGACTTGTATTTTTAGAAAGTCATTGTGTGGATAGCCTATTAAATTCTTGTGGAGCCCTGTTGAGGTTTTCTCCATTGTAGTCTAAAGGGTTTTCCTGAAAGAGCTAGGTTGTAACCTGTCTTCTGAGAGAGAGTCATCTTCTTCCCTTAAGCCAGATGAGTCATTTTGTGTTCCTGGTAGGTCATATTAAAGCTGGTGCTGGTCAACAAAGCTCCCATGACCTCTAAAAAGCATCAGCGAGGATATGCCAGTTTATAGGGGTGATGAATCCACCCCAGTGAGTTTGTTCCTGTGCTCTCTCTCCTGTGCCACCCACCAGTATGGAAGCTAACTCCTTTTTGCCAGTTCTGCATGGAACAGGCAAATGCAAATTGTGATTATGGGATTTCAACCTCTTTCTACTCTTGTCAACCATTAATGTTATAGCTGTCCAGCATTTTGTAGCAGGACCTTCCAGTACTGGAAAAGCAGAACACTGGTTTTCAGCAAAGTGCTTGGCAGAATGTGGCCAAGAGAGGAGCCAGTATGTCAGGAAAGTAAGAGCAACATGCTGCAATTATAGATTTCTGGATGCTTGCTTAGGCCTGTTGTTGGTGTATATTAGTGTCTTTCAAAACATCCAGGAGTTAATTAAGCTAAATGCAGACCACTGTCTCTACTTTTCTGTCTGCTGTTTTTTCTTCCTCTTCCTTTTTTTTTTTCCCTCCCCTGAAGTTAAAGACTTGAATTGCTGCACTGACTAGAAGAAGTGATTTGAAATGACTGCATGTGTTCTTAGCTAGATGCACATCTGTCTAGGGCACATGAAGTAGGAGCAGCAAGAAAAGAGGTCTCAACTTATTTAGGTTCTTGCAATCTACCTTTGTGTGGCATTCGCTGCTCCTCAAATAATTGAATCCATGAAAATGGTCTGCACTTGAGTAGCAACTGGAAACAAATCACAGTCGTCCTTCTTATGTTGATCACACCCAAGAATCCACTGGGCTCAGCACTTTAAAGAGAATCTCTTGGGGCATCTGGGATGCCCTGGGGCAGGAGGTAACTAACAAGTCATTGGGCACAAACTCTCTGGGAGGTCGTTCCAGGGTGGTGGACCTGAGAAGAAGGAGCAGGCTTTGGCACCAAGGGGCAACGTTGCAAAGAACAACAGAGAAGGAGGAGTAATGTGTTAAACACATGCCTGGCTTTTAAGAAAACCTGATTGTGATGTTCTTATTTCTTTCCACTGAGCTGAGCTCTGTGACCCAGCTTGCCTGTCCCAGCAGCTAATGTATGGCACCTGAGAATTGCTTGCATCAGTCAAGTATTGAATATTTTAGACTCTTGATTATTGCAGGAACAAGGTTTTCCTCAAGATTTTCAACTATGATAAAATGTCCTCCTGATGTACTGGGAACCAGGAGCATCATTTAGAATCAGGGGAGGACCCAATTCATTCCTGAAATATGTCTGTGTACTCTAAAATATTTATAACCTGTCTGTGCTTGGACAATTTTGCCAAAAGTGTGCACTTTTCCTAAGGGTTGAACATGGACTATTTTAAGAAGCAATCAAAAATTGTAAAAGCATTTTTGTGTAGTATGTGCTTATGAAGGTGTGTGACTACAAGCAGCATCCCCTGAACATATCTGCAGTAACTCTCTGCCTATTTACCTCATCCTCCAACTACAGCACCCCGGTTCTACCAGCCCTGAACTCTCCAAACCCAGCTCTTCCTGTGCAGGAAAAGGAAGAGCTTCCCCGTGTGCCTGTTACCAGTGGATCCCATTCCCTGCCTACATAAGTGTGGTATCGGCACCCCGATCACTCCTTGTGAGAGGTGTTAATCCCTTGGGTTCAACAGGGACAGCTCAAAGCCAGTACATACTCTTTGCACCATTGTTATTAGTTAGGTTGTTAATGCTGGGATTTGAGAAGCATTGATGAGGATGTTGCTCACAATCCATGCATGAGCCACCCAGTGTCCCTTTTTTCTCCCTTGCAGATGGAGAAAAAACTTTCTGACTTGACAGCATAAAAAGAGGGCCTTTTTTTTTTTTTCNCAAGAAAAACACAATGATTAAAATAACTTCCTATGAATATTCATTCTCAGCTTGGCAGATGGATGAAGTGGGCTGAGCATTTGCAGAATATTGCTAACTGAGCTCTCTTCCAGAGAATAACATTTCAAAAGAATTTCCGATTAGATCTGCTGGCCAAAACTAGAAAGGATTTTTCTCTTCCTTTTTTCTTTCTTTGGCATTCTGAGCTTCCACCTTCCTGCCGAAATGAATTTCTTTCTAATCACAGTTTTGGATACTTCTGAAGCCTCACACTGAGGCCTTCCAGATGGGTTCATTGCATGGAAAGAGAAATACTCATTATCGTTATTATTAAGATTACTGTTATAATTCTTAACTCTTGCATTACATTGTCATGGTTGTCCTGAACAGTCCCAAATTGTTTTACAAACAAGTTTTATTTCCTTTGATCACTAAAACAAAGTAACATCTGAAGAAGCAGCCAGTGTTTGTTGAGCTAAAGAAGCAGGGGGCACAGATGGGGGAGCGGTGCATCATACACATTTTAAAGTTTAAGAGGTACGTTACTAGGAAGAGTGAAATGACCCAAACTGGACTTGAGCTGTATTTGTACCCAAGGAATTGTGAAAGGTTTCATGGAGGCAGGAATAGGCAGTGGTAAGCAGAGCTGTGCCTCCTGTGAATGTTACAGTGCCCTCTAGTAGCAGCTTTGATTATTGATCTGAACTGGCTTAGAAGGAGCTCTGCTTCTTTTTAAAGTATCAGTACAAGTTTTTTAAAAACCAGTTTTAAAAGTTAATATCTTTTCTAAGAAGAACATTGAATGAAATGGCTGTTGAGCTGATTAATTTTCTTTTGATGATGGTTTTAAACCAGAAGAGAAAAAAAAAGGGCTTTTTCAAAACTAAAATATTTTGGGTTTGTTCTTTTTTCTTAAAAACAGAAACTATCCCACTTTTTCACATCACTTGGAGATGTGCAGCCTCAGAAGGCTGGAGACCGACCCAGCCCATAAGCTGCATCACTCCAGTCAGGTACCTTCTGATAGGAGTCAGGCAGAAAGATGACTTAATTTTCTGTGACAGACACAGCTAGTCCATGAGTTCCCTACAGGCTACTGGACTCCCCACCAGGTGACTTGCTTGGCATATGATGCCTGCTTTGAGGTTATGCAAGCCAGTCATGACATAGCTAATGTTCCAGCTTGCATCCCCCCCACAGTGCTTTCCTGGGGTTTTTGTTTGGTTTGATTGGGTTTTGGAGGTTTTTAGGGGTTTTTTTGGGGGTTTTTTTTTTTTTTGTTTTNTTGATTTAATTTTGTTTTTTGGTTTGGTTTTTTTTGGTTGTTTTTTTTTTTTTTTAACGTGGATGCCACAGTGTGCAATGCTTCTGAGCTGAGTAGGCCTGCAGCCCCCTAGGGAAGGACAGTATTCAGGTGTCACAGTGTGGTGCTATTTCACCTAGCTGTATGAGATTGCAGGAGGACTTTGCTAAGTTTGCTTTCCAGAGCTGTTACTACAAGTAGGTGGCAGGTGTGAGAAAAACATCGAGGCATGTTCTGCTTTGGGTAGACAGGAGATTTAGTGAAAATATGACCATCCAGGAAAAGGGCAGAAAAATGCACACAAATAAGGGGAAGAGGAATGCAGCAAGCAGGATGCTGCTGCAGAGTGATTTGTTACCATCCCAGCAATAGCTCTTGTTTCAACTGAGCATGATCTCTCCTGAGAAGAGGAGGAATCTAATCACGATGATTGATAATACCTTCAGAGGTTCCCCAGTAGGTATCAGACTTACAGAGCAGAAAACCACTCTCTTCTGGGAGAGTGGATAGGAGCAAAATGCCTAGCACACTGCTGGGAGGGTCTCAGCTCACTTCAAGTTCAGCCTTTGGACCTGGATGTTTCATTGCTTTGGAGAGCAAAAACAATTGTTTGAGGGCCATCCAAAGAAGGCCTGTGGCAGGTTGATGAGTGGAAGCCAGTGCTCTGGCTCTGTTTAATAAACTCAGTACCACTTGTACACCTCCCTGGCAAATGGATAGTGACACACACTGGCCACGCTTTGCCAGCAGTGTTGCCCGAGGCTTTAATTGCTTTGCACATAAAGTTATTTATCTCCACATCAAGAGGGTTGAGACCACATTTAGGGAGTAATTACAAAGCTGCCAGAGGGACTGGTGTTTGCCACGCCAGCCAGACTGTGATTTATCTGTTCTGCTTGTATTTAGAAAGTGAGCTTTCCTCTCACCTCTTCCCTTCATTCAGTGCATCATGGCTAAAGGCATCTGTATCCCCCAATTCCCTCTGATGCTATCTGTGTGTGGAATATGTTGGGCAGCTGTAAAGAATCAAATACTGTGGGTTTAGTTCTGAACCTTGCTCTTGCTGTTTCAATCCTGAGGGTTTGGATGTTTTTTTATTATTCATGTCTTTTTTAGTTCTTATTTTATGAAGAAAAAGGGCTTCTGAATGAGATTTCTTGATGATATTTGGGAAGTAAACAGCAACAAATTTTTTCTTTCTTATGAAGGGTTTGATATGGCTCTATCTTATCCATGGAGTCCATAGGATTTTTTTATGTGTTGTTTCCTCATGAAATATAAGGAAATGCAATGTGTTTGGCCTGAAGTCTTACCTATCATGGTTTGCTGTCTCAGACCTGGATTCTGTAACCAAATGCCCTTCAGTCTTGGTCTCCATTTAATCTAGTACTTTATTTATTTTTTTTTTTAATTCATAATGCCCACTTTCAAATCTGTCTTTGCATAGTCTGAATCTTGGTGACATCAAAGTTCCTTTGATTATTGAACCTAACATATATCCTTTGCTAACCCAATGGATTTTTAGAGGCTCTAGCATATTCTTTTCAGTGGAATGGAAACCTTGCCCCAGCAAAAGAGTGATATAAATAATAGATCATTTCTTTAGCCTGTCCATTTAAATGTACTTTTCTGTTTTAAGAGTTTCCTTACTTAGTTTTCTAGATTCATATTTTTCTTTCTTATTTTGCAATGCCTGTCTGATTCCTGGGTGGATGATTTTTTTCCTGTTGTCCTTAGGATAAGGATTTAATCCTTACCATTTTCGATATTACTTCTTTTCCCACCAGCTTTCTCAGTAGTTTTAGAAATCCTTTTCAAAAAATTTAGTACCTTGTATGTGTTTCTTGGGGTTTTTTTTTCTTATTTTATTTTGCTGAGTGCATGTAATCCCTGAAGGACAGTGAGCCTGTTTGTGGTCATTGTTTTTCAGAGCATCAACAACGGTTGCTTTGGAGACTTTTGTCTTTCATGTCAAATTGCACTGAAAATAGTCTCCTGTCTCTGTGAGCTCTGGAGTCAGCTGTTCTAAGTGATAATTTATTTAACACATCAAGAAATTATTTTTCTAAACTGTCACCCAACATGACACCTGACTCATTTTTGTAAGCAGATATCCAAAGTAATCCATTTTTTTCTGCTTTATTAGACTTATTACTGCTTTGATGTTCATTAAGTTTATGCATTTTGTATTTTTTTGTTCTCTTGATCAAGAGGATGATAATGTAACCTTGCTAGTATGAAGAATATTTTTTATATTAAGGGTTTTTGGGCTTATGTATTGGAGCTTGCATATGAGCTTCTCAAAATTTTCCCTCTCTGGATTCAGTGAACACTCACCTCTAAAGCCTCCTGTGCTTCATGTACAGTTTGAAACCAAAGATCTGGTTCTTCCATTGATCTTTGTCATTAATCTTTATTATAGCAAGGTCTTCTTCCATTATCCAGTATACTCATTTACTCATTATTGCTCAGGAGCCTATGCAATGATGTGTATACACATGATGATTTTTAGTCTTGGCCTGGAGCCAAATTTTATTGAAATTCTGTGTCAAAAGCCCTTTTATATTTCAGAATTTATTTCTGCATTTTGATATGTCTTAGCTTTGCTCTAGCTGAAGTTTCTGTCCTATCCTTTGCTCCCAGATAACAGTTATCTCTCCATTGCTGACATCCCTAGCAGATGTCTTTGTCTGACTTGAACGCTCCTCAGCACCTGACAGCTTTCCTTAGCTCTGAATTTAAGAAAATTGCCTCCAAACTTTATTAATTTTCAGTGGCACAGTTGGGGTCTGCTGTAGTTAAGATGGAACCCATCCTGAGCCCATCCTCTCTGACACACAGAGTGTTTACCTGAAATCCCTGCATTAACAATAACATTTACACCCTTCCTCTCAGAGTCCTTATAATTCCAACTATGCAAGCTAATATGATGCCTGTGAAATATTTCCAAGAAACATGTCATAGAGAACTAAGTGCATAATCAGTATGCTTTTTTAGGGTCTCTCTTACCCAGCAGTTCTTTGTTACAAGTGTTTGTTGAGACTAAGAACCTCTCATCTGTTATTGATCTATGTGCTTGCAGAGCACTCCTGCTCCTTCTAAGCAAGGTCCTTGTAGGCTCCTTTAGTCATCAGCTGGAGCTGGTTCAGATTCTCCTGACACTGTAGCCTCTGCCTCTTTCAGATGGAAAATTCCTGGAGTATCATTCCTTTTCAAATGGAAGAAGATTCCATGACTGAAAGCATCACTTTAGCAGATTTTCTTACTGCATTTTAGCCTGATGCAGTGCTGCTCTTAGTCCAGGTTTTCTCCAGGGGTGAGAGTCTGCTCTTTGTCCTCTCATCCATAGCTCATCCCTAGAGTGGCCTTTTGCTTTTGAAGGCTGAAAGTCATGGAGGTAGTCAGAAATTTGCAGATCACTTTAAGAAACTGGCCATCTAACTTGTTCCCTTTCCTGTGGGTTTTGTGGGCTTTTTTGTTGTTTGTTTTCTATGTGTCTACCTACAGTTTTGAGGAATTGGTCAGTACATGCTAGTTTGTTCGCTGCTCCCTTCTCAGACTACTGTATTACCGCTGCAGTTTCTCATGCTTTTCCTTCCCCCTCTCCAGCTTTTTCCCACCTTTTCTTATACAGGCTTTCCCCAAGGTGCTGCCAGCTTGGCTGAGGAACTTAGCTGTGTACTGCATCCCATGCAAGTATTATAAAAAAAAAAATAATAATTTTCAGTAGGTGTCAGATGAAACCATTACCTCAGGTTTTGTGTTCTTAATGTAGAAGGCAATCCCATCTCTAAGGATTTTCTGCCCATACAAGCCCATAGCTTAGTCTGCTGCCCTAGCTGTAGGCCATGCTGCTTTATTGCTGCTCTACCTTTAAATGAGGAGGTGAATGTAATTTTTGTGTATGTCTTTTTCACTTTATTTGCTTTATTGAAGCTTTATTTTAGGGGGAGCAGTAGAGCACCCTGTTCGATTACACCTCTAACTCCTCCTTGGCCCAAGAGGCTTTTGGCTCTTTCTGTGGTGGCTCTTATTTGGAAATTTCCTGTGAGGTACCATGGTCCTTTCCACGTACAGTAGCTGCAGGAACCAAGAAGAATTGCTGCATTACGATGGGAAAGCCTGGGGGAAACAGATATGATGGATGAGTTGGTGGATAGGCATGGTACACTCACTAAAAACTGACCACAAACATGTCAAGGTCAGAAGAGCTGCTCTGCTGAAAAATGAAAAGTTAAATCTATGCTATTTTTTGCAATTGCTGTAGTTATTAAGGTGATAGCTCTAAATGAAGCCTGCTCTGCAATTCTATGTATTTCTGAAAATAAAAAAAAAAAAAAAAAAGACAAGACTGATTAAAATGAGGAACATGGACCAAAATACAAGAGAAAATCACATCTGTGTTTGAGGTGCTGAAAATGGAGGGTTTAGCACTAAATCATTTCCATTCTCTCATTTTTCTCTGTATTTGTCAGGCATTGAGAGTATAACATTTGCCAGTGTAGCTTTAGGCAAGCCTGGCACCGGTGAACTTGATGCTGATACCAAACATTACTCTTTAATCCAGTGCATGGGAAAACTCAGCAGCATTGAGCATTATCCTCCTTTTTCTGGGCACTTTTTTTCATGGATAGGATGGGAAGGGCCAGTTCCTCCAGTCATTAGAGAAGTGCCTATATTCTCCACTCTGCTACTCACAACCTGAAAGTGGCTTTGGAAATTTCACAGCCTCCCTATGGATTTCTGCTTCCTCTGCATAAGGGAGCAGTTGTTCTCACAAGCCTTTGACTCTGGTTTGGAACTATTTGAAAGAAAAGAATTTAAAAGCAAGGCATTTTGAAATGTAAAGTGCTACTTTTACTACCAGCTTAAAACTGGACCTCTCACTTCACATAGGTACATTAGTTTCATTTTTCTCTGATTTTTGCCCTGTTGACTTGTTATGCCATTTCTCTTTTGGCTCCTACAGCTTTATCTGACCATGAGATGTATTATTCAAATGTCGTCACACTCCTCTTATTGCTAATTATATATTAAAGAGGTTCTGACTTCATTTTTGCTCACTACAGACTCTTAGTCCAGCTGTGACACTGACAGGGCTGCTGGAGCTTGGTGAGAACTTGTGCAAATGGCACTTTTCTTTTCAGACTGTCAGTCTTAATGGAATATATGATGAGCCAGTAATAACCCCAATACTCCTTCTGTGCAAAGTTGGGAGAGAGCAGGGAGTGGTGTACCAGCTTCCCTTTAGTAGTAAATGTTTGCAAAAAGAACATTTTTTTTATAGAATGTTTTTCTGTGATGGATAACACTTTCCTTTGGATTTGTCCAGGTTAATCCTGCCAGGTGAGCAGTATGAAAGCTCCCTGCTGCCTAGTTTGTGCAGGTTTCATAGACATCACAGAGAAAATAGTTTACAGGGATCCTGAAAGCTCATCTACTTCATCCCTTGCCTCAATGTGCAGAAGTGCTTGAAGTGTTCTGCTGCCCAAATGTGGGTATTGTAGGACGTGTCTGTAGATTGCTACAGTTTGAAACATGCAGGGTGATTTTGGTTGAAGTATGCACTACATATTTGTGAATTCGCACATTCATATGTGTAAAGTCCAAAAACAGCTGTTGTACCTTACAGACCCACCAGAAAGAGTTTCAGAGACCAGAGAATTTTGCTGGGTCTTAGCCCAGTGCTTTGGCATAGATTTGTAGTTACGTATAGGTGCATTTTGTAAGGTATTGTGGAGATTCAGCATGGGACTCACTGGGGCTTTCCTGATCATATTTGGTCTTTCAGTGTGAAGGATCATGCTATTTATTCTCTGCCAAAGTGTGGAATAAAGAACCCAGTTCTGGTCACCATTTTATGCAATCTTGACTGCTTTTTGATTTTGTTTCTGATGAACATCACCAGCTGCTACAATACTATAGTGATTGATGTGATATAAGGATGTAAAAACACATAAAAATGTGTCTTTTAAACATAAAAATTGCTTAATCCAGTGACATAATGTACCACAGGTAAGTCTTTGGTCTGTCATCTGCTTTTGGAAAATCTGCCCTAATGTGAATTACACTGTTTCTTGCATGTCAAGGAATCAGGACACCACAGGAAAATGTCTGTGATACCATGGAATGCCAGAGGCTATAGCAAATGCTGTTTCTTTCTAAGGTATAGCTAAGTTATATCTTCCTTTCTTTCTCTAAGCTTTATTTCTTTCCCCAGTTGGTCTGGTACAGATTATGCAATGGCCAGAAGAGCCTATAATAACTAGAATGCTGGAGCAGTGCTGGAATTTTGGCCTGTCTCAATAAATTGAGATGAATTCTGAATTTAGAGTTTAATATTCTCCCAATGAAGAAGAATTTTTTTTTAAATTTAAATTCTCACTATTTCCTCTGATTTATTTACTTTTCCTTTTTATTGTATTAGACTAATAAGTAAATAATAATTCACACACATCTGATAGTGAGCAATAGATTAAATTAAATATTAACATGACAGTAAAAAAATAAAAAAACGGATCTAAACAAAACTTTATGAGATTAATGCAACTAAACTTTTGAATGTTTAGCCATCAAACATTTCATTGAAGTTGACAATTTCCATAGAGAGATTGGATTTTGATAAAAAATTAAATAAAAAACTGTTCTGGCAGGTCTTTTTCCTTTCTCTCCAACAGTTCAGAAGATTGAGCTGCTAAATTTCATCATGACCTCTATCGATACGGAGCGTCAGCTCACTGACCTGAAAGCCAGTGTCCTTTTCAGGCATACAAAGAGCCAGGGTCTCTTAATCTCTTAACACAGCTTCTGATGCTGACTGTCTTGCTCACATCAGGAACATTTTCTGCTCAGGCCTTTCTGGCTCTAGAGGATGAATAGTCTTTATGACTTTTGCCTTTATAAAAAAAGGTAGTGAATATCTATTTGCTTACATATGTCTTGTGTGTAAAGGAATCTATTGCTGATGTATTCATATATAAATAGTAGACCTCAAAACAAGCTGCTCTCTTTCTTCTGTCAAAGGTTGTGTCAGGGCAGTGTTTGTGGAGGGGGTCCTCAAGGAGCAGGCGAGCTGGTGTGTGATGTTTTAGCAGGATACTGTTTGTGACTGCTCTTCTCATTTGATAAATATCAAATCAAACACTAGAGGGGCTGTCGGTGGTTTTATGTCACCAGTGGTGTGAATAGATGTAAAATGGATGGAAAATTCACATGAGGTTGTTGTGGTGCTGGTAGGAAAATGCTCATCATGAAGATCTGAAAATTTTCTCTCTGCCTGCTTGCAACAGGAAATAGTTCTCATTTGTATACACTGGTAGGCCTTAAACTGAAGTAGGGGAATTGTCGGCTGTGTTACTTTGTGTTTACTCAGTCAGGTTTACTTACTATCATGGATTCAGTTTGCAACTTACCTGTCTGGCTTGGATTCTAAGAGGTGTCACTGCCACACTTGGTATGGTCCTTGGTATGGCCTTGAATGGGATGAGCCTCAAGGAACTCTTTGCAGCTTTAGGGCACTCAGTAGACTCAGATCTCTTGTGTGACTTGCAGATCTGCCACTGTAACTTTCATCTGTCACTCTGATTTTTCCAGATGGTTTATTTCTTTGTTGCTTTTTTGTGTTCTCAACTTTCTTCTTGCCACTAAGTGTTCATCAATTCAAATGGGCAAGTAGAAGAGCTAGAATATGTTTCGTCAGTCCTTGTTCATACTGTCTAGGCATTCTTCCTGCAGCATCAGTTTCTTACCATCACTATTCTCATCCATATTATGACTGCAGCAATGATCATTTTTTTCCCCACTGATTTCAGTTCTACCTTAAGGATTTCTAGTGTGCCTGCAACAATAGCATCTGAGTTCTTATGAATACCTTCTGAAGGCATTGTCTTTAAATTGTTCATAGAGGGCTTGTTATAGTACTTGGAGGTGTTAGCTTGAATGTCTGAGCCAAATGGAAATGTGGCCGTATGCCTTTTTAGCTTCTCCATCTCTATGAGCCAGTGTCTTCACCACAGACCTAAATGCATTTTGTTATTGATAGAAATGCTTTCCCTGCAGCAAAATGCTTTGCAGCCTTTTGGGATGAAGTATTCTTATTATTATAATCATGGTAGTAAACAGATATGATTTCATTTGTGTTCAGTACTTGTAGAGATGTTGCCCAAGCAAATAAGGGTCACATGGGACTGAAAGCGAAACACTGCAAATGATGGTTGGACCATGCTGTTTTCTCTGACAGCAGTGTAAAACTCAGCTGCCTGTTGACTTTAAGTTTCCTTATGCTGAAATCATCCCACTCTCCCACATGAAGTTTCACTAGATTTATGCTGTTGAGAGCATATTTTGGCCCCTCAGATGAAACTCAAGACAATTACATCTCCATTAAGAAATTAATTCAGAATTAATGCAGTTATTGTGCAGCAATTAAATTCTGAACTGCTGTTAGAAAAACTAAATTATTGAGGTTTGCCATTTAAGCTGTAGCTTGTGGGGACGTAATGAACTGGCCTTTTATATTGAACAATAAACCTCGTGTTCTTAATAATCACTTGGAATTGACTTCATGTAAATAACTAATACAGCTGAAGCAATCATCTCCTGAGATGGTGCTGCTGTCTTGCCAGGATTTTTCTGGTTGCTGCATTCTTTTTCACTGCAGAGTTACTACAAAACCAACCTGCATGGTCTCCTAGCAGCTCAATTAATACCTTGCATAACTTCTAAAGACCTCTTTATAGTTATAACAGGTTGCTTATTGTAGGTTAAAAACATACCAATTGAAATTGAATGTTGCGTTATTATTGTTGATGGAGTTTTTCCAACTCTGTGAGGAGAGATGTATAAATTACATGGTGTTTAAAGCCCAATAAATATGCTTTAGCAGTAGAGCAGTTTTAATTTAATCTTCCATATGAGGGCTGGTCCAGTAATCCAGTGAGTGATAGGGCAAAGTGTTCATGCATGGAGCACTGTGCATGCAATTTTATAGGTGGCTAAGGGACTTAGGGCCACGTGGCTTTTGGCCATCTAATTCCCTTGGCTAGTTTAGCCAATGGAGTAATCCCAGAAATAAAACCTGGCTTTCAGTGCATTTCCCTATGGCTGAATCTGATGTTGGTTGGTTTATTTTTCCAGGAAGTGTACTAATTTATTAGTTCCCAAGCAAAAGGCAAGGAGATGGCCTATTGATTATTGGTGGAAAGAATGTAAGAACATCTCAGTTCCTTCCCTATGACATTGTTTTTACCTCCCTGCTTGGATTAGAGAATTTAGGATCTGAATGTCAAACAGTAAAATCAGTGGAAGCAGTTATAAATTCAGATAATTTTCAATTGCAAGCCTTTAGTCTAGGATCTTCAATATAAACTTCAGAATCCCTTCAGTGGTCTAATATTTTTTGAAAATTTCAGCCTTTTGAGTTGTATTCAGCTGTTTGAATGTGAACATGATGACTCACCTATCTGAGAAAGAAACTACCTTTAATAGAATGTCTTCTGCCTTTCTATAGCAGGCAGGTAGCATCAGACATATTAGGAAAAACCAGCATCACCTCTTCCTAAGATTTTTCATCTCCTCCTTTTGTATTCAATATTGCTGGATGCAATCTATACCTACCTTAGGTGTTTTAGCAGAACAGGATTGCTCATTAATTTTGTTCTCTGTTCTCTGAGACGGATAAGAGCAGCTGACTCTTGGTGTAGATCCAAAGGGTTAAACATGCTAAAACTTATCCCGCCTTCAGATGTCTTGACAACCAGTGGTTTCTACTCAGTCAAATGACTTGCGTGCTCAAGTGCTTTCTGGAGTTTCACAGGTGCCAGCTCTCTGGGTACCTATTTGTCTATAGTGTGCATATAATTATTATTTCCTTTCCAGATCAACTAACTGCATTTCTTGCCCCTTCTCAATCATCTCCTGCTTCTCTCTTCTCTTATTGGGGTGAAAATTCCCTGAGATGCTGTTCAGCAAAAATTTACACAACAAGAAACAAATTGTTTCTGGAGAGTGCTATTTACCTTTTTTATTTTCTGCTTTGTTAGCGACGCAGAGGTTTCATTAGCAGGGAACAAAATGAATTCCAAGGACAGCGAGTAATATGCACACAAATTATATGGAAGAAAAAAAAACAAAAAAAACAAAGCACTAACAACGTTCAAACATAAAAACAACCAAACCCCCAGAAAGAATACAGCTGAAGCATCCACTAATAAGAAAGCAAGTGCTGTTCTAGATTATAACACAAGATGAAATTACCATGTTAAAGCCTTGGTAACCAGCAGTATTGTAGCCAAACCCACAGGATCACTGAGCCTACCCCATGTTAAGTTGTCAGAAAGGTGGGGGGAGCCCCAAATTCAGGGTTGGGGGTGCTGCAGGGCAGAAGAGCATGGCCCTGGCAGAGCTTAGAGATTCGAGGAAAAAAAATACCAGGCAATACTAAATTGTGATTCAGTAGCCCTGCCAAAGCATACATGGGTGTTTCTTGCATCTACTTCTGCTCTACCTTTGTTACCCTGTGTTCCAAACTCAGTGTTCCCGGCTGTGGGGCAGGCGTTGACTTCTTGTGTCTGGTGGAGGGTGGTAGAACTGCAGTGCTTGCTAGGGATCAGTGTCTTACCTGATACACAGCACTTTAGGAACTGGCTGGCTCCTTTCGTACAAACAGGACAATACTCACAAGACTGTGTTGGGGTAATGCCAACTCCCAGTTCCTTTTCTACCAGAAAAGCTTTGAATCTGTACTTAGGGTGAAAAAGAAAGAAGCAAAAAAACCCCACCATCCACCTTCCGGCTTGAGGGAGCAGATAACTGGGATACTTTTATGAAATGGATCAAGCCCCCTCACCTCAGGGGAGAAAGTGTGGGGTGTTGATAAGATTGTACCAGGCAGACGACACTTGGTAATTAGGACTATCTCTAATGTAATCACTCACTAAGAGGTTTAGCTGGGATGTGACTTACCCAGGAGAGTCACTAGAGGAAAGGGGAAGAAAGGACAGGTGAGAAGAGCAAGATATAAGTAGTCTTTGCTCTTCTTTAATATCATCTATCTGTGGATCTCAAAGAGGCTACCCCACTTTTAAAAAGGGTGTAGTAGCTCTGTGACATACATAGTATTAACCTCTTTTAGGATGGGCAGGAATAAGGAACAGTAGTTTTAATGACTATGGCTAAGCTGCCTGATTTGTAAGAAATTATGCTGGGAATAGAACCTTGGTTTCAAGAGCAAGCACTCTGCCAAATCTGGGAGGTGTATGAATGAGACAACCTGTGTTTATACTTCAGAACAAATCTTACCTTGAGAAGCTTTAGGTGTTTACCTAAAGCAGTGCATCAATCTCATTAGAAACGGTAAATAACGTGCTAGTTGGTCTTTTCTCTTAGAGTGTCCCTCTTGTATGTGGCTGTTGGGAGGAATACTTTTGATGCAATAGCTCTGGGTGCAGCTGCAGTGGGCGCTGCAGGTTGAGTTCTGGGTGGCAGGAGCCAGAGACAAGAGGCTGTGAACGGCCAACCCTATTCGTAACAAAGGGCACAAAGGCTGGTGGACAGGCCAGGTGGGTGGGCACTGGGAGTCACTGCAAAGGGCTGAAGACTCAGAAGGGAAGAACAAGAGATTTTGAGCTTAGATTGTGAGGGGATAAAAGCCAAGGGGTTACTTTGTTGCTGGTTCCTCCTCAGAGGCACCAGGTTGGGCTGTTTCCATGTTGCTGCACTGTGAATAAATTGCTTCATGGAATGAAACATCTGAGACTGCTAAGGAAAACCTGGGGTTGAACTGTGAAGGAAATCTTGTCTGTGTGACTGGGATATGCAGAGAGTCAATATGAAAAACAAAGCTCATTCTCCTGGTAAAATTTAAAAGGTTTAATAAAAAGACAGTAGGAGACAGAAATAAAGTAAAGGGTTACATAGGGCCAAGTGCCTTGGGTTCGTATCAAGAAGCACACACTAACTCAGAAAACACTTCTTAAAATGCATAGACATGGTGTATATTCATAAACCCTCATGCATTATTTAAAAACATTCTTTTGGGTTAATTCNTTGTTTAGCCTTCACCACTCTTTGAATTAGTTCCATTAACAAAGTCCCTTGTCCCTTTTTTACTTTACCATTTTATCCAACATTATATACATATAGCATTTATTGTAATACTTGCGAAAAGCCAATAATGTAATATGCACTTCTAGCAGTCAAGTAAGGCAAATGCTGGCTCACTGGAGCCACCTGCTGCAAAGGGTCTTTGGTCCCACAAATAAAGTCTCTGGCCTTGGGAGTGTGACTGCTGGAGAGTGAACAGTCAAATTGGGAAGTTTCCTTAATATGGCCATATGCCAGTGTGCTGGCTTGAGATTGATTGAAATTTTAGTGGGCAGGAAAATAGCCAACCCTGGAAGTGAGGTGTGCCTGTGGATTTCCCATGAGCCCAGTACAGCACCAATTGTGGGCCAAATTTAAAGACAGACGGGGAAATGAGCCAATCAAAAGTGAAATTCATCTCAGTAGGATATACATTTGGCACAGGACTGCCCGGGAATCGCTCTCTTTTGTTTCTGGCCTTGAACAGGTACAGACACGGGCTGTGCCCTCGGCCCGGCTTTCCCCCTCAAAGGGCATGGAGGCCTAGGGGAGGGGAAAGGCCGGGCCGTGCCGGGAGCCCCTCCTGAGGGAGATGTCTCAGCAGGTGGTGGGGAGGATGGAAAGGAAGAGCAATGCCCTGTGCCCTGGCCCCGTTTCCCCCCAGTGTCCTGTGGGGGAAGATTGGGTCATGAGCCCCCCCCCCCCGGAGGGAACCATCCCGGCAGGGGACGGAGGGATGGGCTGGCCCCAGGCTGGCAGAGAAGAATTTCTTCCCCCCTTCCTGACGTGGAGAATCTCCCGTTTCTCCCAGCTGTGGCTCCAAGGATATCTTATCAGAAGTGCCGAGTTTACTGGCACAAGTCCCAAAAAATGAGATTTTAACTGCTTCTTGCCCAGATAGACCTTTTTGAGGCATGCATCCCACTCAACTGAAAGGGAAGCAGCTTGAAGGAGATGAAAAGACAGGGCTTAAGACCTAATGTCAAAGAAAAGACAGAAAAGAATCCAAAGTGGGAAGGAGGAATGAAGGAGTGGGCCAAGTTTAGTATGG
>VXBU01002464.1:523644-615523 GCA_013400315.1 Bombycilla garrulus
GCAGGAGGGACTCTGCTCCTCCTGTTAGATTGGGGAAATGATTGTTCAAGGGGTAGATTGACTGAAAATCCTAAGTTTTATCTTTTCATGTAGTTTAGTGGGAGAGTGAACCGTAGGTGGGGGGAAGATGGATGTTTTGAAAGTTTCCTTCTAATTTCTATTTTTTCTTTTTAGTATTAATTAATAAAATTTCTTCTCTATACTTTAAGTTAAGCAATTGTGCTCCTTTTTTAATCCTACCTCACAGCAAAAATTAAAAAAAAATATATTTTCATGGGTGCACTAGCCCTTAACTAGTGTCAAACCATGACAGCCAGTTAAAAAAGATTCAGTGGAGTAGTTTAGTGATTTTTCTCATCGAGTGAACTGATTGTCTCCACATAAACACCTCCTGTGAGATCCAACTTCCATCACTCTGTGAGCTTTCTTGCATAGGTGCCACATGTAATGGCCACTGCTTATGCCCTGATGGATTTGGTCTTCAAATTCACAGACACTTCTTAAATCTGACTTTGTGAGAAGGAAAGTGGCACTGAATTAGAAGGAATTATTACTAGAATCTTCAGACATTTTAGAGGTTTTTTCCTCGTTTATGGATTTCATCTGATCCCACAAATTCCCAGTGGTGAGCTGGTGTTACTTTATTTTTCTAACTTTGAAACTGAAATCTGTTTTTCTACCTAGGGGGGGCATTCATGCCACAGTCCTGATTCTTAGCTAATTGTAATATTCTTTTGTTCAATACTTCTATCAGTCTTTCTGTGTACAAAATTGGCTCCAGTATTTGCACTTGATTCCTGCAGGGGCAGTTGGAGTGCTTGGTTTCTCCTCTCCCTCTTTCTATAGTCCAATTCCCTAAGGCATCAACCTTCCTCTCCAGACAAATAAATGCCTTGAGGCAGGCAGACGTCACTGGTGTAGTCTCGTTTGCATGGGGAGTTGTCAGGCCTGATCTGACCTGCCTTTCCATCAGGATTATAAAGGTGACGGATAGTCAATTTCAGGGATTCATGATCCATTTTAGCACAGCGCTTCACCTTGCAGCTAAGTAATACGGCTGTGATAAAATCAGCCATAATCACTGCATCTTACTCAGCACTGCTTTGGCTGTAAATATTGCTTTCATATATTAAAAGAAAGAAGGAAAAAACCCTCAAATGGAAGGAGAGGAAAAAAAGAGATCAAAAGAGTTCTGTTGACCATAACTGACCAGAGTGGTATTTCCTTATAAAACATAGTCGTTCTGAAAGAGAGGAACAGAGCTGGTGAGCTCCTTGCAGTTCCTTGCAGAGACAATGTTGGATGCACAAACCTGAAGCGTTGTCCATTACTCTGGTGGGGGTTCACTAGCAGAGTTGCACATGGGACAATGCTTCAGAAGTTAATGAACTTTGAGGATGCCTCCATCGTTTTCTAAAAGTGCTTCAAATTCTGAACTATTATCAAAATAATTTCCTTGCTTTCCTCTTAATTCAGGCTTGGATTTCCTGAAGGAAGCATCATGACTGTTGTTTCTCTTTTGCCGAGCAGTTTAGGACTGATATGGAAGCCATTTTAGCTTCTGGGTAAAAAAATTTGTTTTTTCAATCTTTGATTCATGTTCATCTTTGTGCAGCTGTTTGTTCACTGTTATCCCAGTGTAGTGGGTTGACCCTGGCTGAATGCCAAGCACCCACCAATGTCCCTCTCTCACTCCCCTCTGCAACTGGACAGGGGTAAAAAAAATAATGAAGGATTCATGAGTTGAAATAAGGGTCAAGAGAGATGACTCACCAAATACCATCACAAGCCAAACAGGTTCAGCTGAGAGATGTTAAGTGAATTTATTAATAACAAAATCAGAGCAGGATAATGAGAAGTAAAATAGAACCTTCAAAACACCTTCTGCTCACCCCTTGCTCCCTTCCCTGCTCTACCTCCTCCCCCAGTGGCACAAAGAGACAGTCCTGCACTGACTTTCTTGTCTGCAGTGCTCTTCCTCTCACATGTTCTCAGCCCGCTCTTCTCTGGCTGCAATTGCCTTATTTTTTTCTCTCCTTCTTGAATATGTCCTGGTCTTGTAGCAAAATGCCATCATCATCAGAACATATGTGAAGTATTTCACAGGCTCGATCAGGTTTCTGTCTAATCAGTTGAGGTTTCCTGCCCCTTGGTTTACTCTAGTGAGATCTGGTGCTGGAAGAAGCATGATGAAACTGTAGCTTTGAGGGGTTTGGGCATGTCTCTAATGGGAAACAGAAAAACAGGAGGACTTTCAGGAGCTGTCTCCAAAAGGAGGATTGATGGAGGCTCAGATGAAGGTATAAAGGTTACAGCACAGTGATTTGTGTGGAATAGAGGTGAATGATGATGATATACTGTGGTTTCTTGTACAAATGAGGAGCAGTTGGTGCGTAGAAGCAGATCCTGTCCTTCTCTGGTTTTGTTATACCTTCTCCTATCTAATGGTATAATCTGCCATGTTCTGCTTTGCTTTTTTGGTTTTTTGCTTCACCATGGATTTTGTCATAGGTCTTGTTTTGTTCATTTTATGAAACAGAAAATGGGGAGAAGGACAAGAAAAACGGGAATGTTGTCCTGACTTTAATCTGGAAAGGGCAAAAGGTACAACATAGCAGACAAGTAAGTGTGAGTTTACATTTACTGAGGGAATAGCCTGTACACTGAACTCCAGAGCTGCCTTTTTGGCAATCTCCTGACTAAGTGTGTTACACTGTGGTCTTTTAGATTTGCTCAGTTAAGTCTCCTGCATGGAACTGCCTCTGTGCTGAACTTGGTTTGAACTTCATTGATCATCACTGTTCATTCTATCTGGTCTGGAAATTCAAAGGGAGAGAAGAAGTCTAGCTTGAAGTAAGATTGTCTCAATAAGAATTTCATTTAGATATTGCGCAGTTATACTGTGATGGTCAAATCACAGGCCATTACAAGAAATAAAAAAATTATTCAAGTTTCCTGTTCCACAATGTCTGGTAAACCCAAACTGCCCATTCAATAACTGTGTTTCCACTCCTCCTTGCTTCTAAGGGCAAAATAGGCCAGTATATCTACTGATGATTCTGTGGGATGCCTGTGTCAGCTATGGGGTGTCTCTCTAGACGATAAGCATAAAATAGATTTCATACGGTATCTCATGCTGTCTTAGTGGGCTGGGCCCCTTGCCTTGCTCCTTCCTGCTTATGTTGTCAGGAAATCAGCTTCAGCAGCTGGCTGAGAAGTTGTCTTCCCTAGGGGACCCTCCAAGTAGTATAAAAACATCCACACAAACCTACTTCTACAGGAGTAGAAGAAGAGATAGAACTAAATGTGGCAGGTCTGCCTTGTGCTCCTTGAAATCAGGCCTCACTACCTCACCATCCTCTGACAAGAAATCAAGGAGAATGTGTGGAAACCTGAAGCTCGGAAGTGTGGTCGGATAATTCACACAGTGGGAAATGACATGTGAAAAGAAAAAAGTGCATGAAGCCAATGTTGCTGTGACAATCCTTGTTTATGTCGGGCCAGATATTATGTTTGTTAAAGCATCAACATCTTAGAGACATCTCTTGAGTTTTCATGAGCAGTGGGTGCTCTAAGTACACCCAACCCTACACTCTCTCCCATCAAATTATGCTCTTCATCAACAGTAGAGTTTAGTTAGGCAAGTGAAAGGAGTCTTGCTAAGCTTTTGTCCACATAGCTATGACAATTTCCATATATCTCAAAAGATTTTGGCTTCTGCTGTTGATTTAATACCATTGCTTGGTGTGAAGAACAGCAGATGTGGATTGAAAAGAGTAAGACATATTGCTGCAGTGATTGTACCAGAAGCAATTCCTTCAAATGAGAGATGAAGCATGGTTTAGGGTCAGTGTCTGGGAGCAGGTTTCTACTGTGACTATTCACTGTCTTTAAGGAGTAATTCAATTGTCAAGTCAATGGGACCAAAATTCTGCCTACACTGCAATCACTTTATGAAATTTAGAAAGCCTTCACAGTTTTAGAAGCAAAAATGTATTTTCTTCTTCTCTCATGATATTTACTTTTCTCCAGGAAAGACTGAATATAATTGAGTGAGTAAATTAAATGCATGTTCACAGATGCTGCAGGATTGCAATATTTGGCTCGTATTTTCGGAAAAAATTTTACTTACCACTTTCCTTTCCTGCTGGTTACAAATATCTCCATGCTAGTTAACCTGCTTTTGCTATCCATCTCTGGTTGTCTCTTCTACTTTCTAAATATCCCATCCCTTTTTTCCCTGGAGAAAGCTGAAAAAAGTACTGTGGGTTTAGTGAGACCATGCATATTGCAGTAGCCTTTGGTAGAAACTGCTTCTAATGAGTGAAACACTTCCACTTCCCTGCCATCTGAAATCAGCATTTCTAGCTGAAGGGGTGGATCCTAGCATGACTGGTTCTGTTTTGGGAAACACTGGATATAGCTAATAGCTCCATATTCCTCTGCTGCCAGACTGGAAAAAAAGACCCTGAGAGCAGAGAGTGTTGATTTCAGTACAGCAAACAGTGCATCTTCATTGTCTTCACTGGGATGGTGCCCAACATATAAAAGCCTGGATGAATATTGACAAAGTTTTTTCTGTCAGAAAAGAGGAGTAGTGATGACCCTGGAGGATTAAAAGGAACAGCATACATGTGGTGGTGCAGTTGTTGTTTGCTTTGGGATCTAAGTTGCTTGGAAGTTGTTCTCCAGTATTTCCTGCACGTTGTTAGTGCTGATGTAGAAGTTGAAGAATATGTTTCCACTTTGGGAAAATGTGCACCTTAGAGATGCTCAGAAGAAAGATTGCATTGAGTCAAACCTTTGAGTAACTAGTGAACTCAGTCTTTGGAAGCACCCTGTCCAGCCAGCAGAGCACTTGGCCAAGGAAATGTGCATCTGGGTTCTTACCTCAGGTTGTTCCTGAAATGCACTGGCTTGCATCTGTTTCGACCTTCCTTGCTTTTTTTAAGTGCATCGTGTTGCAAACTATTTGTGCTCAGATGGCTTTGTTAAAGTAGATGCTATAATTTGGTTCACTGAATGTTACCTTGTGTGTCACCTTCTTTTAAGAGAGACTTCTCTTACAGGTTTACTGAAAACAGCTTTGTTAATACACTGGCTCTGTTTTGCCTGGGCCTCTTTTATCCCCCCTGTCCCCTTCTTTGATATCCAGATCAAACTTCTTCTAGGGAACTCCCTCCATCACAAGGATGTTTCTGTCTGTGTTCCTGACTATTCATCACCTGACCTCCCAGCAAGTGGGACTCAGCATGTTGTTGCTTTTAGTTTGGTAACACAATCGCCTTTAACATCCAGAGACCTTCTGGATCAAATGCACACACCTGAGAAGGTCTTGGTAAAGGGCCAGATATAGGGTCTCTTTGGTTTTTCGTGTTTGTTTTTTTTTCCTTTCCCCCCTCTTTGGTGACTACTTGGAGCTTTATGCATATTGAATGGATGATCTTCCTTCTCCTTCTTCTAGTAAATTACTGCTAATGCTTTGGAGCATGTGAGGTGGGTCCCAATGGCAGCAGTAGCAGGATGAGCTTTCTGAAAAAGGCCTGAGTCTTTTTGCAAGCTGTATAATTCTGTACTTCTGATCCCAGGAAGACAAATATGGCATTGTTAATAGTTCTGCTATTATCAGAGAGTTGTCTATGTAATAACCTTTAAAAGTCTTGTATTTCTCTACCTGATGGAGATTCAAATAATGATAGAAAAATAGTGATCCAGCTAGTAACTCCTCAAGGAGATGTAGTAGAGGTACTCTGAGCAGGTAGCAGACTTTGGCAACCATGTTTTCCATCTTTTGCATGTTTCCCCGTACATTGCCATGGAAGGTCTTTGTGTGTGTTCTTCTGTGGTGGTGCCTGACCTTCCAGGACACAACTTCCAATGGAGCCAGAGATCTTCCCAAGGCAGCAGCTTTAAAGTGGATGGGTCTTGCCTTTTCTTGCTTGTGTTACAAGTATGGCAACCTTTTTTACTATCTCTAATTTCTCCTGCCTCTACTATGTGCTAAAAATGCAGTAACCTAATCACTGGCATGACATGGATATCCTAAAGGAACAAGTCCTTTTTTGCCTTCATTGCATAAAGCATATATGTGTGTGTGTGTCTCGCCTCAAAAATTCAGGGGAAGTGTTTTGCTAGCAGTCTTAGCAAGCTCCTATAACAAGGCTTCTTGGGGGATTTTGTAGTCCTTTTCTATTATTAGGTGAGCTTAGCAATGCAAAGCTCTGCAAATCACATCGAAAGGACACAGTGTGCAATTACAGATGCTGAAATGTACAGCAGAAGTGTGACTGCTGAAGTCTGAACATATAGCTACAAAGATCTAAGCTGGACTGTTTTTCCAGAGTTATTATTTAGCTGCCTTCCCACCTGTCTTCAATCTTCACTTGCATAAAAATAAAGCCACAGTTGAAGAGGGTTCTGTCACTGTGGGAGTGCAGTTAATCACCTGAGCAGCCATGGCGTGTGCAATCCGGTGGCTGCATCTCGTAACACTGACCTAAGGCCAGGCATACCAGAAGAAGATAAGCAATGAAATAGGAGCCCAAGGTAGGGGTAGAGGTATATCATACAATCTTGTTAGGTTTCCCATACTGGCTATGGCCAGAACACTCCCGTAAGTGAAAATTTCTGGGCGGAAAGTTGGCTGTTGTGTGAATGACATCACAGATTTGCAAAACAGGATTTTCCTCATAAGTGCTAAATCTGGTGCTCCAGTCTGGGTGTCTGACATGAAATATGACACCTGTTTAAATGGGTGTGCTTTGGCTTTTCATCTAACATGGAAAAGATAAATGTGCTGGAGACTACTGAGTTTGTAGTGCTTTGTTGTTTTAGTTACAGTCTGAACCAATACTTTCAGAATGTCAAAGAGTACTTAACCCTGGGTTTTTTTAGAGAGATTGATCATCTGAGCATCTGTCATTCATACAGTCCTCTCAATTGGAGGGGACTGGAAAGGGGTTTTGGTTTTGAGGATTTTCTGTTTGTTTCCTGAAAGCTGTTGAGTAGATGGCATCCCATTCATCTCAGTTCCATGTGGTTCAAAACAAAACTAGCTCAGTTTTCTCACAGATCCCTCCTCACTTTTTTAAAAGCAGATCCTCAGGTGATCTACAGAGTCAGAGTTACGACAACCTAACGCTCTCTGTAGACGTGCCCCCAGGTTTCCTGGTATGCAGCAGTTTTCTGAATTTTCCGTCAGAGGCTGTCTAGAGTAAAAAGAATATAAATTTAAAATGTTGAATAGAAGCAGGAAAAGAATCCCTTAGGGCTTATTTTACATAGGGAAATGAACTGGTAGAACTATAGTGGAATAATTATAATTATACCACTGTGGCCTAGCCATAAATGAGATGGAGTAATTGTATCAGAGGCATCTTACTTTTATTCTCAAATACAATGCTCACATAGGGAGTTATTCTGCTACTGCTACAGCAGATTATTATTATTATCATTATAATTATTGTTGTTATTTATTAACCAGCATTTAATGTAGTATGTTTTTTTCCGAAAAAAGTTTCAAAGTGCTTGAAAATTAAATCTTTATCATCATTCCTGTCTGAAGTGCCACTGTTGTCCTTCAGGTCAGTTTATATGAACCCTTAAAAAAATTAACACTTTTTTTATTCATCATCATAAAAATGAAAAGAGAAATAGGCACATGCCCAAGTATTTTTTCCCTTGCAGATTGCCTTAAATATATGTAACCAAGAGCCAAAAAAGATAGGTTTTATTCCTGACTCTGCCACTGATTCTCTGTATGTGACCTTGGCCAAGTTATTTTACTTTTACAAATGAGAATAATAGTGCTGACCTTGCAGAGGTATTATGAGGCTTTATTTCTAAAGCTTGCAAAACCTTTTGAGATCTTAAAGTGGAAGGAGATAGCAAAGTTCAAAGTACAACTAATATTAAATACATTTATCATATGGGTTGGATACAAATGTTTCAGCCATCTGATCTCAGTCGTTTTCATTTTTAAACTTCAAAGCCTAATTGAGATTTAGTTTCTGAAAGTTTCACTGATTTCTTCATTTCCAGTCTGTGGGTGATAGCCTTTTCCCTTCCCACAACCCTGCAGCACACACCTGTGGCCAGCCTCTATCCATTGCTTTTGCCTCCTGGCCCTTCACCAATAGATGGAAGATGATGTGGCAGAGCTGACAAGATCAAGTGTTGTTAGGTCACTGGTCTCTGCACTGAAGATTTTAATTAAGCTCATCTTCTGAGCCCTCAATGGCCTTGATGTTGCTGGGCCTCTTGAATCTTTGAGAGAGACTGAATTGCAATCTTTGCAGGGTAATGCTTATGATACTATTCTCCTAAGGGAGAAGGGGGAAAGGAAAGGCTGAAAAGCCTCATTTTTGTTCCTTTAAAAAAACAAACAAACAAAACAACAACAACAAAAAAAAACACAAAAAAACCATAACAAAAAAAAAAAAAAAAAAAAAAAAAAAAAAAAAACAAAAAAAAAAAAAAAAAAAAAAAAAAAAAAAAAAACCAAAACAAAACAAAAAAACCCAAACAAAACAACAACAACAACAGAAAACCCCATCCCTTTTGTTTAATTTCTGAACACCATGAAGGGATTCCATAACAGCACCTCATTACTATCTGTAGCTTTTGCTGGCGCATTTCTATTAATTTCTATTCTTTAATGGCTTCTGTGGCTGGAAGCCTTTCCTGTGCCTTCTAAAGTAAATACCCCACAGTGGGTCTTTCTCTTAGAACTTTTGGCTTCAAGTGTCAAGTACATGTTATCAGGAGATGCTGGGGGGGAAAGAAGTCTGTATATCTTTTACTTGAGGCAATTCATTTTACAGATTTCCTTAGCAAAGAGGTAGTTAAGTGAACAGCACCTGGTAGCCCAGAAACACAGCCCCTCTGCATGGACCCCTTGGTGATTCTTACAAAACAAACAAAATGTAACTCCCAATCAGAAAATCCTAGCCTGGCTTAGGTTGGAAGGAACCTTGAAAAGCACTAGTCCAACCCTGCAATGAGCAGGTACACCTCCCGCTAGACCAGGTTGCTTGGAGGTCTGTCCAACCTGCCCCTGAGTGCTTCCATGGATGGCAGCAATCTTTGTGCCCTCTAAATTGCCTGTGGAGACAATTCGCTCCCTTTGCTTACTTCTGGGAAAAAAAAGGTGCTTGTGGAGATCTGTTTAATTGAAGCTTTCTTTGTGCGAATTTATCTTCCAGCCAAAGTCCAATACTGTTTGTACTTGAACAAACAGACGGTTATTTAAATTTGAAGGTCTCAGATTTTGGCTGCACTGTTTGCTCTGCTGCATCATGAAGACACTAACTTTATTTGAAAGATGAGGGAAAAGTAGGGAATTACTGTTGGCATCATGGTGTTGGATAAGGCTTATAACAGAAATGATCCTCCATGAAAATTGTTGTTGCCGTAGCTAATGTCCACTTTGTCAGTGTGTTAACTTTCCTTGGCTTTGCCTCGGACCATTAAATGACCAGCCATTCGTTAAACACCTGAGAGCAACCTGATTCAGGGGGAATATTATGGAGTTTGTTTCGTAGGTGAAGAACTTGAAATATCATGTATGTGTCACTTGCTGCTACTTATGCAAGGGGACCTGTCCCATCTCTCACACCCGAACTTGGCCACAGAGTTCTCCATTCTCACACGTGTCCTGTTTTGTGCTGTGGAGTCCACTGATTCCTGTTGTCCCATGGTAAACCTGAATCCAGGTCATGCCAACAGGATTCTAAGAGGAAGAGGGAAGATAAGTGCTCGTAAGTTGATCTGATAAATTGGGAGAGTCATACACACAGGGTTGTTTTTTATTTTTGTAGTTTCCGCTTTTTCTGCCTTTCAGTTTCCTTTGTTATTTTTCCTAAAACATTTGTTTTTACACCTAACTTTCAGTGGAACAGCCAGTCAGATGCACCTGAAAAGATCCCCAAAAAACTACTTTAGTATTGGCACTCCTCCTACTTTCACTTGCTCTTTTCCCCAGAGATTGACTAATTTCTTATATTTTTTACCCTGTGGTGCTAACTTTCCTTGTTATCTTTCTTGACAACTGAACATAAGCCTTAGTCTTCTGCCTTTGAGCTTGACAGTTTCTTTTACCACCTCTTTTATTGTGTTCCACTATTCCTTTGCTTTTGTCAAGCGGCTGAAGTTAAGTCTGTCACTTTTCAAAGTGAATAAATGATCTATGGGAGGGATCTAAATGCTTCTTCCCCATGGAGGAATTTGTGCTGTCATATAGCACTGGGAGCTGTAGCATCACCATAACACTCACACTCTCCATCCCGTATTCCTTTAGGCCTGACACATCTGGACTGGTTTTCTTGGGGCCAAGAATCTCACTACATAACAGAAGAGTTGTTCATATACTACAGGAAAATGTGGCTCCCTCCATGTTCCCCTTAGTTTCTTTATTTTTGCTTGTATAATGTTATATAAAAATATTGAACTTAATGCCTTTTATCACTGTATAGTGGGAGTGTAAATCTCTTGTATCAATCTCAGAGAGATTTAGAGCTTTGTGTAAAAAAGTCCTGTGTGAATTCTTCTGTTGATAACCCTTGGTTGCATTTTAGTCTTAAAAGTTCCCTAAGGCAGGGATCATGTCTTTCCAAGTGTCTGGAAAGCAGCTAGGACATAGCAGTACTTCTTTGTGCAAACATCTGAAAAAGAGAAAAAAAATATTCTGCCTTATCATTAGGGTTACAAAGGTTATAGTGGGAACTCTCCCTGTTTAATATTGAAATCTGTTTGAAAATATAATACTACACAGTACACTATGGCAGGAGCAGCAAGAGGGCATGCCAGAGTCCTTGGCACCCCTTTGCTCTAAAAGGAAATTCTGCCTTGTGCTTCAGATATGTAGATGCAGGTGCTTTTTATGCTTCCTTAGCAATTCAGAAATTAAAATGGAGAAAAAGGTTCTCCTTCTGTACCAGCCACTCTTAATTGCACCTCTCTATCTCAGTATGGATTTTGTTCCTTCTTAAGGGCTCCCCTGCTTTCCTTCCCTTCTTTCTGCATGGTAAAGTGCTCTCACGCACTGCTTGGACACTCCCAAGTGCTGCTCGCCGCAGGTGTCAGTCTGACAGTTTATGAGAGCACTTCATAATCCCATAAAGAGAGAGGAGAGCACTTGGCAATGCACAGCCAGAGATGCTGCTTAGCTTCATGTGCTCTTCACATGCAAATGAGGGAGGCTGCTTTCACTACACAGGCCCTTCAAGGCACACAGAAGTGCAAACATTTTCAGAGTCTGTATCTGGTAAGCAAACATCCTTAACTTTCCACAACTGCATCTCCCTTGTCTTCCTATCAAATAAAAAAAAGCAAGGAAACTAAGTAACTAAATAAATAGTTATTAGGAATAGTTATGTTGACAAAACCAAATTAACTAAACAGCTAAAGAACAAGCTTTCCATCCTGTCCTCCTTGGATTTCCTGACCATAGCAGGGAAGATCCAGAAAAGTGTGTGCACGAAAAGTTCAGTTGAAAAGCTGGGCATCCAAGGAACCAGGGTATAATGAGCTTTGAAACCTTGTAGTTTTAAAACACAGTAAGCCTGAGCTTTGTCTATTTCATTCATAACACATTAGGATGCACTGGTCCATGTTGTCTTTGCTTTGTAAAAATTGGAAAGATTACTTCTATTTTTCTTTAAAAATACAGCCAGAGACCAAAACCCCAAAACAAACAGCCAAGCAAAACCTAAACAAAACCAAAAACAAGCTAGGGGTAGTTCTCAGCTTTAGAAATCAGTGAGTTAGAAGTAGTAAAGGCACTGCTTATTAGTAGACTTGGTATAATGACTGCCTTTAGGACACTTATTTATAGTGCAAATAGCAAGGGGATGAAATATTCAAATTGCAATTCCTTCTTGCTTCTCTTCTATATTTAATTTGCTTTTAATATAATTATTCATTACTTAATATAGCCAAGCATTATTTGCCTAAATATCTGTGGTCTAAAATGTGTTTATCCAAAGTGAGGTCATAACATTCAGTTGTTTCTGACACTTTAAACAGTACGCTGTTCTGCAGAACCTTTTGCTAACATGCCTTATTGTGACCTCCCATTCCTGTCAGATAAATAAAAGAATATGAGAGCATGTTTTTAGATGTTGCCCTGCCTATCTCTTGATTTATAAAGCACTGCTGCTGGAATTATGGGCAATGCAATGAGCTGCTTGCTTACTAGCATTCTCTTGCCCAAACATGGAAGGTCTTTTTCACAAGCAAGAAGAGACATTGGGAGAGGGGTTAAAAAGTCAGAGGGCTCACTGTCTCTTCTTACTGATGTTGAGTGCGGGACACAAGCATGTCCTTTTGGAGCCTGTGGAGTCAGAGCGGTCTTTTAGCAGCGAAGGATGGAAATCAGCCCCATGATGGGCTCAAATTTTATAATGCTGAGAAGTGTCCAGTTTTGGTAGCTAGATTTCTCTATGCAAGTTCCCACAGTTCTTGCCCCTAATTAGCATCATATAGAAACAAAGCCATTATAATTTGTACTTTTAAAACATGAAAATGGCATATTAGCAACTGATACCGCAGGTATCAGCCAACTTTCCCACAGCTTGTGCTAGGCAGGGCAACAGGAATTAAAACAGAAGCTGAGAAGCTAGGTGGCTTTAGGGATTGGTAATACAAGTATTACCAATAATATTTCTGTGTCACAAATGTGAATGCAGCCCGGGAAATGTTGTTAGCTGCTTCATCATGGTGTCTCAGGGGAAAATATGTAGGCTTTGCATCTGTTCCTTGTTCTCAAATCAAGGAATGTTGAGACAAACACAAAACCTTCCACTCATTTTATTGACTTTGTGGCTTTGGCTAACCTCATGGGCATCTTTGCAAACTGCATATCCCCAATTTGTAAACTCTCTCTCAAAGAGTTCTGATGGAAGGGCCAAGCCTGAGGTTTAATCTCTGGCTTGGAGACAGTCCCTCTTTATCAACATTTGGATATGTCTGTTATGGAAATAATAAGTTATGGAAAGCAAGTGTTCTTCCCTGTCTTGTGGACTAATAGAGAATTTCCTGGGAGTGGTAATACAGCACATTAAAGCCAATAATGGGTTCAAATCAAAACCACCAACAAAAATACTCTTTATAATAAATATCCATGTAAATAGTGCATATGTGAATTGACAATTAGTTTGTTGCACTAGCCTGTGTGTAACGTCCCTGTCTGTCATTCCTTCCCCTGCTGAATCTTAGCACCTTTTTATCCAAGGCTCTCAAAGTCACAGTGAGCCAGTAATGAATTAAGCTGCTCAGTACCCCTGCTAGTTAGGTAAATGCCATTTCTGTTTCCACAGATAGGGGGGAAATGAGGCACAAAGAGGTTAAGTGCTTCACCTAAGGTCATGCTCTAATGCATCATTGTCCTTTTTCTGTACCGTTAGTGCTCAGCCCCCNTGAGCATATCTGATACCTCCCATTCACACAGACAAAAAATGAGAACTGGAATTATACTCTTGTCCTTCAGTGACCTAAAGCAGACTTCTTAAATTGAATTATAGGACACTTTATTAGCTATCTGTAGTAATGATAATTAATTAAAGACATATTAATACCTCTCTCTGGGTCTGTCTAGTATAGAGAAACATAATTGTTTTGTATTACATCTATGTAGCAAAGCACAGGTCAAAACTGGCTTACAGTTGCTGGTTCTAGGACACAGAAAAGGCCTTATGGTGGCTAGAAGCTCCCTATGCTGCCTGTGTTTGGCTGTTTTAGGAAGATGAGCAGTATTCCTGAACATAGCAGCACTTTCTTTCTGTATTGATTAAACTTTTACATGCACAGCCATCTTCTGAAATTTGTCATTCCCCTCCTTTCTCTTGGCCCCATAGTTTCAGGAAATGGCTGTCATCACCATTTTGATGATGAGGGCAAATGGCTGAAATGACAGAAACGTCATTCTGTTTGCAAACAAGATAAAAGGAAGCCTGAAACTCAAAAGCACTTTCAACCATCAAGTGGAGAAAACTGTCATCAGATCAAGATTTGATGGTAAAAGATTTCATTCCTGCTCCTATTTTATATGCAGGCAGAGGCAGGAAACAATGAAAACTAGAAAAAGTAAGTTTCAGGATCCAGCACCCACAATTCCCTAGGGGCTGGTAGTCTTTTGTTTTTACATATTTATTTTTTTCTTATTTTTCACAAGAGTAAGCAAGATGTCTGCACAATCACCCTGTCTTCTACTCCCAAGTGGCCTCAAGCCTGTTCTTCAGCTCACAATCACAGACTCTGAATGAAAACACTGAGCCTCTTAATATGAGAGCTCTAGGGGACAAATCTGAGCTGATGAGACAAAATTTTGTCAGCCAGGTATCTTGTAAAGGCTTTGGTTTTGGTGGAGAGATAAAGCTGTCTTCTGAAGTACTTGCCAAGAGCTTTGTTTTTGCTGCCTTGTTTTCCACTTTGTTGTGTCTCTGGCTGGTCAGTGGTGAGGGATTGCTGAGTTGTTGCCCTCTCCCACCTCTGTGCACCGTGTACCCATGGCTCCCACATCTCTGCTTTGGGGCTGTTAGGTATAGAAGGTTGCAGCACAGACAACAGTCCTGGCATATGAACAAAATGCTTCACTGGTATTTGAGGCTGGGTGCAAATAATTGGAAGATCTCTTATTCCTCACCTAATCAGAATGAAGGGAGGGAAAGAAAGGATGATACTCATCCTCGTTCTCTGCCATGAGACATTTTATTGCGTCTCATGCATGTGTTCATATGATGCATGCCCATCTGCTTCTGACATTGCTGCTTCTGAAACTTGCTAGAGTATGATTTACTCTTTTCTTTTAGGTATCTGTTTGGCTAAAACTGTGTCCTTCTAATGTCATCTAGAAAACAGAAGTCTGGAGTAATGCTCAGAGGCCAGAAGAAGGAGGGTACGAGAGCTTCGCAAACAGGGCTTGTTTTTACTTATTTTCAGAGAGGGGAGGAACAGCTGTGTGTTGTTCCTGCACTGGTGTTCTTACACTTTCATATATGCTTCCCTCTGTCAGGGCCAGTTGGAGAAGCAGGGACAGAAGAAGTCACATACCCTTTTTAAATCTGCAGGTCACATATCATCAATTACTTTTTGACAGGGTCGGGCAAGAATCCTGAGAAGAGTCAAACTTCCTAATTAAATGCCTTCCCCCAGGTAGCTGATGAGTACTGAAGGACTCTGAAAATTACTGCAACAAACAAGGTTTCTCTTTCTAGCCCTCCAAGCAACAGTTTTCCTGTGCAAATGAAGTTGCTTCATCAAAAATCCCCAAGACTTCTTAAATTAGAAGATGAAGTGAAATAAGTGCAAGTCTTTCAATTATTTATACTGGAGGGTATAAAATTAACCCTTATGCTTTACATAACAGCTCTCTGATTGAAGATAACAGTTCTTTTTGGCTGTTGAATGTCAGATTTTTAAAATAAAGACATTCACTATGAAGCACCTCAGTTTTTCCTGGTAAGCTGATAAAATGTTTGCTTTTCTTCAGGTACATGGATCTGTCTTTGCTTGCATGTATGTTCTCTTTTCTTATTAACATGTAGGCAAAGATCCATGCCCCGTCTTCCTAATTTTTTGAGCGAGCAATTACTGTAAAAACACGTGAGGCTGTGATTTTTGCTTCTAGACTCTGCTCTCTAGAGACTACAGTAATAAAAGCAATGTTGTGACAGTGTTTGTGAAGCCAAAGACTGTAAAATGTCCACCTGTCCTCTGAGAAGCCTTTATCCCACGAGCTCAACACTAACTAGTGCCTTCATCTTTCAGGTTAAGTGCAAGCATAGGGTTACAGAGATGAAGCTGCTTCCCGTTCTCTTAAAATTATGGTTTTGCTTTATATTTCTTAAGTACCACTTCATTAGAAGTGGCTGGAGGAATGAAGACAGTTTCTGCAAATGTATATACACTCACTTAATAAGATTTTTCCAAAGTACTGAGAACAAAGTCCTTCACAAATGTATCCAAAGGACAACATGCTTAGACTCTGGAGCCCGAGGTTAGATATGCAGCCCTTAAAGTAAATCGACAGATAATGTGTCCTCATTGAAGCTGATGGAAAATAGATAGCTAAGTTCTTTTGAACACTTGAACCTTTAGCAGTTGCAGCTAGGTGAGATCCTGGAGTGTGGGAAAACAGAGAAGCTGGAAGGTATGATTTTATTATTTAGGCAAGTTATGACAAGAAGCCATATAAAAGGAGAAGTACGAATATATTTTCTCCAATATACAGAAGCAAAAGGTTAAGGCTCAATAACATTCTTTTTCTTTTTCTTTACTAAAAAGATCATTCTCTTCTGCAGACAGCGAAACAGGCAGTGCTGAAGTGACTCATAAAACTTCTGACAGAATCAGAAACTGAATCCAAATTTACTGACTCTTAGTAAAGTGCTAGAAAAGTATGTTCAACAGGAGTGCACAGACAGGTTTTGGTATAGGGATGAGAATGGGAGGAATAAAGAATGTGCTTCTCTTTTCAGGTGCTGCTGACAAGCCCAGTAAATATTTTAAAGTTTTCTCCTCTTATGTAGATAATCTTGTAAAATCACCTGCTTACATAAATCTGTTGGGATAGAAACCTAAATTAACAGCTGTGTTGGCTACTGGTGGAGGAAGATAAACAGCAATGATTAATCAAGCTCAGGGAACTCCAAATTATGTGGCTCCGTGAGCCCCAGGAAGTGGTTCCAGCCCTCTCTGTACTCAGCCAGACAGAACGTGTTGACTGACGCTAGTCAAAGGCATTAGCTGAAAGGAATTGCCCCACACCGCAGACGATTGTCTTGGAGAGTGGAGCCAGCGTGGCCTTTACCCTTCCTCATTTTACCCACAGATGTTGCAAGTCTGATCCTATGGGTATCTCTTCCCCTTCCTGGGACAGGAATGGTAAAATCTCAGTCACAAGATCTCAGTTGTCACCCATAGGTTGGCAGCCTTTAGCTCCCCCTATGATGTTAGAGTTAATTATTCTGTTCACTGGGAATGATCTATGTTCCTGGGATACTCTGTAGGCTGTGACAAGGTATTTGGTTTTCCTTCGCTAAATTGTCACCTCTCTTGAGAAGCTATCAGTGGGTAGGGGTGTTAGTCAAAAAGGATTTAGCTTTCAAGACACTGTTGTCAGATCTGTTCTAGAGCATTTACAAAGTCCTTCTGGCTGAACTGTTGCTACATAACTTTAGAGTTGCCTATCTTCAATCTCTGCATTGTGGAATGAGAAATTCTATGTGATTTACTCCTTATACATATGGTGACCTCATGCTCACCATTTCTCCAGCATCATAAACTCTTGTGTAATCTCTACATCTTCCACACTTGAAGTCTTATCTATCCAGAATCCCTCCTACACTTATTCCTAAACTCTGCCAGAGAAGGACAGGACACAGATCAGAATAAAGAAAACATAGGATGAAGAGCTCTCCCTTGACTGTTCTAGCCTCCATTCAAAATCATTGTGTAGGATGTGAGAAAAAAAACCCTGCAAGATTATCGGTTTTGGTGGGACCATTCCTTTCTGCAGGGCTTCAAAGTGCAAGTGAACAAAAATGAAGAAAAAGTTGCATCACTGAGGTTTTTTTTGCTGCTGGAAAATGTGGGATTGTGGATTGACCTAAAACGCTCTGTGTAAGAAAATGGCCCACCGAAAAGGTAAAAACCAGAATGTAGGTGGTATTCCCTAAATTTCTAGGAAGGCCTTGTAGTGTTGCTGTTTTAGCAGGAAGGACGGTACTGCATTCAGGGAGAAGAGTGAAAGTGGAGATATCACCCGAGTAATCTCCTTTTGGTGGTACCACCTGTAGTACCCTCCTTGGCACATCACTTGGCGTGTCACTGGTCCTAACCAAGGAGATTCCAGGGAATCTCCCTGGCATTTCAGTGATCCATACGTGTGAAATGGCCACAACTTCAATTCAGATGCAAATGTATTGTTTTGCTTTTTAGATATTCAGCTCTGATTCAAACCTTGTTTGAAGCCTTCAAGGGATTAAGATAGAAACAATGAAAAAAATACTGCAAACAGCAGAGACCCTATCCTTTATTATTTTATTTTCATTTCCTTAACGCATTATCAATGCTAGCCTTGGATTTAAATTTTGGGGTTTGCTCATTTTAGATGCTTTTAGGAGGGAAGAATATTTTTTCTAGTGCAATCACACACGGAGGAAAATCTACAGGTTTACTGAAAACAGCTCAAGTGTTGTCAACAGAACATAAATAATTAATTCATAGCAACATTCAAAATGGCCATAATAACTTCCTTTAAAATTTCTTGTATTAGATTTTTTTTTTCTGTAAAATTTGTTTAGAAGGATAATTGGGAATTCCCTTTAGATATCTTTGAATGCAGTTTTAATGGCTGTTCTTGTTTAGAATGCTTTTTTTATCTTGAGGAATTTATTGAATGAGTTAATCTTGGGGGGAAAAGGAAGACTGACCTAAAGGGGATTTTTAGAAGGTTTGCTTAGGAACAAATTTTGAGAATTGATTTTCTGGTTTTGATTATTAACTCACATACCTGCCTGAAGATCTGGAAAAAAGAAATCTTTAGACTAGGATATCTATTACCTGTTATAGCTCTACTCTTAGATTCACTTTTCTGCCTTATTCAAGGCCATGTATAAGCTCATGACATTCAAGGCTTGCTCGTAAGTGATTTTCAGAGCAACACCTTTCCACCAGTGAACCATAACAATGACAGTAGATGATGGCATCCTGGATGCTTGCTCCTCCTCTCAGTGCTCCAATGACATTAACCCTGGTGCAGATGGTCTGCATCCTCAGTGGGCACTGAATCCCAAACCAGCTCATTTATGTCCCTGTGCCTTTGGGCTTGGGCAGGGGAGTTCGACTCTGTCTCCATAAACATCACTGTTAAAGTGGGTCATTAATTTTTTAAAATGCTTTGCTGTCAAAATAACAATATTAAGGGATGTTTGTTTTCTTTTAGCAACTTCCTCCATCTTACAGAAAATCTGTCTTTGGTTTTCAGCTTCTAAAGTCTTCCTGATAGATATACTCGCAACTTTAGACAACAGAAAAAGTTGAAAAGAAAAATTCTGCTCTCGCATCTTTAACATCATTGCTGTAAATTCTCTCTTCACTGACGTCAGGGCAATGTTTTCATACTGAGTGTCTGTGTACTGCTAGGGAAGGAGGGAATGTGGGAATTTGAATATAGGTAGATATTTACAGAGGCAGAAATGGAAAAAAAGATATCAGTTACTGCTGAAAGACCATGCCTGGGACTGGTATTTAATTGCTACTTTAGCTTTTTCATTCCTGTTTTTAAACATCTCTGATGGTGGTTATGTGCAAATAATGATAGCTCTAGCACATGCTGTATACCTCTTCTTGCACTCCTGGGATGATCAAAAGGAAAAGCAGTGCCAACTTTGGTCAGCAGAGACAACAAATTTGATTAAATTTTCTTGAAGGACAGGTCCTTGATAGAAAAAGGAGCATATTCCACACTTTTTTTTTTTTGTGCATGCATTAACACTTTTTCAAATATTAATTTCCAGCTGACTCTAATTGGGACATCTTCCTCTGCCAGCAAGATTATTTGGGGGATATTAATCATTTTCTCTGTGGTCAGCAGGAGAAGGTGCAGAGCTGAGATCTCTGCTGCCTGTCCAAGGCTTCAGATAACCTATCAAGTCTTTAGTCATGATGCAAGAAAGCATTATTAAAGCTCTTAATGTTGCTGTTTTTTCCACTCTCATTTGTGCTGATCCTTACACAGCTCTTTCTCATTTGTTTGTGTACCCATTTTTCTGTGTCTGTCTCACTCTGTCTCAGTCTTTCTCTTTCTCCCATGAATTCTTTTCGGGTTTTGTCCTTCTTGTGCTTCATCTTTGTCTTAACTTAGTCTCTATTCTTTCTGTCTTGTTTTCCCTTTCATCAGTGTGTTTTTATTTAGTCTTTTCTTTTTTTTTTTTTTGTGCATGCATCTGTCTCTTCCTCTGTGCTTTCCCTTCTCTACTCATCCTTTATCTCTTTCTCACTCTTTCTCTTTTTTCCAATTCCATTAGCGAAAGTAGATAATAACTTGTGAATTCAAGTGGAACTTCATTTCTGAAACCGTACACTCGTGCTGGAACCCATTAAGCTCGATAGCGAGAAATGAGAGAAATCATAATTATCAGGCCAGTAAAATACATGAAACATAAAATTTGTCAGGGAAAGTAATTGAAATTATTGGAGCAGTTGGGTCCTAGTGCTGTGCAGACCCTCAGTGATAATGGAAAGGTTATGGGCAATGTTTAGCAATGCTGATGAGGCCCAAGGTGACTCAACACCACCACAGTCAGCAACTTTATGCTCTGCTTACATTAATTTGCTAATCCATCTTTGGAAATGGTCAGGCTGAGCAGCGCATCAGGGTTCACAGAACCCCTGCCAAAGAGCTGGTGCAGCCAATGTTGCAAAACTTTTGCTTTCGTTTTCCCATTACTTCAGCTCCCTCTCATCTCCTTTTCATATCTTTCTTTTCCCTTTTTTAGTCTTGCCATCTATTTCCCACTGGAGCCATTTTAGAGTCTGTCTGTACAGTCACAATGCGTCGATTATTTAAAGCTTGTACCGAAGCAGTCCCATCCGATTCCCTAGCACTCCCCTCTGAGGAGCTGTATGCCTTTGCAAACTACCAGGGAAGTCCAGGAGCTGTTGCTGATGTTTCCATTCTCTCTTTGTGGGTGGGGAAGCTAAATCAAAGGAAACTGAAGTTGTCCAGGATCCGAGCTAGACATAATATGTTCACGCCTTTGGCTACACTCTCCCTCTTCTCTCAGCCCTTATTCATTTCTTGTCTACAGGGATTGCAAGGGCTGTGGCAGAGACAGTGCGGATTTCAGTGGAACCAGCCAGGGGATTTGTGCCTATGCTAATTCAGTGTATGCTGAGTATCCCTTTGGATTGTGTTATGTAATAAAATGTTATTGCATCTGCTTCAGCATTGCAGCCTTGAAAAATTGGCACAAACGTTGATCTGACAAGGTACAAAATCTGTTCACCCACTCTCATAACGGCAAACACTAATGAACTATTTTTTCTGCGTGGAGAGATTGATTTTGCAGGGCTCCTTGTTTTTGAAAGGGAAGGAGATGAGCAAGGAGAGAGAGGAAATAGCATCTGCTTCTCTTTAGAGCCTGAAACACATTGTGAGAATTACTGAATCATGCAGCTCCCTCTTTCTTTCTTTTTAAAGGGTTAATGTGATTTGGAGTGGATGACATAGTGGTCTGTGTTTTCTCCTTAGAATCACTGTTGAGGAGTGACGTGTGTATGCCCCAATCAGAGCTGCCTGGTCTCCTCTTTTCTTTCTGTACCTGCCATCTACCCTCTTCCTACCTGTTTTCTGTCCAGTGTGTCTGCCCAGGGGCATATTCACTCTTCTGGAATTTCAACCCAGCCATGAGCCTTTCACAGATCATTCATGGGCCATTTTCAGGCAGACTAAAATGTTCTCTGCAGGGCATCTGCTTCAGTTCCATCTAGCACAGGTATCATCACCCTCTTCCAGCTGCCTGCTGTCAGGCTCCTGCAGTACAGGTGGAGGCTGTTCGTTCTGAAAAGACCTGAAAGCCATCTACACAGCATGGGCAGAGAAATAATCACAGTATTGGAATCCATGTGGCAATAGTGGTAGATTCTGTTACATTGCCTGTAGCTCCCTTTTTGTCTCTTCAGCCAGACTGCTCTGTGCTTTCCCTCCTAACTGGTTGCTGCTGTGGAAGCTACTGCATTTCAGTAGCACTGTGTAGTTAGTAGTTTTGTAGGCTGCTCTGACAGGAGGGGTCTGCCTTATCCAACAAGATGTACTATTATAAATGATAATCTGATAAAACAAACAAACAAAAACCCCCACCAATTCTAATGAAATGAAATCCTTTCTCCAACAATCTTTCCCCAAATGTGCTGCTGAGCCTGCCATTTTCACAGCAAATATACTTAATGCTGCTGGGTTTCAAAGTGCAGAAAAAATGGTGTTTAATGAACTGTCCGAACAACCTCTTAGCGGCACCAGTAGGAGTAGCATAGCTTATTAAGGCTGATGTCTTGGCTCAAAGCAGAGCTCCTTGTTATGGGGAATATGTTACATACAGCTTGTCCAAGAGGACCAATTGTAGATATCACTTCTATTACTATTACCATTAATACTTTACTGATGGCAATTTAAAAACCACTGGGTAGGACTTAGAAGAAGCAATTTAAGAATAATCTATGGCCTTTTTTATGGCAGTCTCCCCTGAAACTCTTGTCAGGTGCTGGATTTAAAAAGTTCCTGCACAGTGCCATCAGGGGGAACAAGAAATCAACAGCTGTAATGCCAGTAGATAATAGAGAAGTTGTGGCATTGGAAGAAAATTAGGCATCATTACAAATGGCCTAGAAACAAGAATTATCACCAACTCTTGAAATGGCTGGACTGGAATACTCTTTCTCCTCCTGACACTTGAGAAGATGGTCTTTACATTTAAGGGACTGAAGATTATATGAGTGTTTCTGTCCCTGGGAGTCTGGTTTCACCAAGTGGAGAAGTTTTGAGGAAGCCCAGGGGAAGATGGAAGAAAGGGGATAATTTTCTTCCTTGCTGAATTGTTTTTTGCTTCTGGCAAATTGTGGTCCTGCTGTTCCCTGGCAGTGTAACTGCAGCTCCTTCTGCATTGGCTCTGACCTAGCGGGTGAAAAATAGCTTAACAAGAAAAATGTAGTGTCCAGATTCCTATGTTTTCACCACTCCCTTAGAGGCCGTTTTCTACCTTAAGGGATATCTTGGAAGCATCTCCAAAGGTGTCAGATATGGTTCCCCATCTTCCTGGGAAGTGGTGTCTGTCAAGCAGTGTGCTGTCTCTTGGCATCGTGCTGTCAATACATGAATTTATGATTAGCCTTGTGAGCAGCCTTCTGCCCTGAAAGACCCCAACAGCTGAACTGTATTTGTGAGAATTTCTGATTTCTTTTTTCTTAAATATGTGAAATAGGAAACAGTTTTCTGCTGTCCTGATTGTAGAAAAATTTCTAGAAATATTATGCACAGATTTAAAAATTTAGAGGGAGAATTAGGAAAAATGTTAACATCATTAAAACTGATTATTTTTAGGGGATGGGATTTTTTTTTAGCTGATTTTTGTGTTTTTTTTTTTTTTTTTTTTTTTTTTTTTTTTTGGTTTTTTTTTTTTTTTTTTTTTTTTTTTTTTTTTTTTTTTTTTTTTTTGGTTTNTTTTTTTTGTTTTTTTTTTTTTTTTTTTTTTTTTGTTGGGTTTTTTTTGTATTGACAATAATTTGTCACATGAATGGAGATTCAATAGAGTTGCTTGAAAACATAAATCCCAGATTATGGTACTTAGTCCCCTAAGATCATTATGGGAAATGAAATCTTATGTTTTTTTCTAAACCTGTTCTGTCAGTACAGTTTTTGTTAAGGTACTCAAATAGGGTAGGAGAAATGTATTAATTTCTTTCACTGTAGCAAGCTATTTTTTCTTTTGTTATGAGACTTCATGCAGTAGCACAACTGAGAACTGTGTAGGTTGAAAATGCTGCAAAGTAATGTTTAAATCTGAGAAAATATAATTATTTCTGTGATTTAGAGATTGGGGGGAAGTAATTCTGAGGCTATCTCTTTTTACAATGGAATAAAAAGCATTTTTTTGTGGCAGTAGTGAAATTTCCTGGCTTCAAATTTTTTTTTTTTAATTTTAAAAATTAAAATCAAAGCTGCAGAAAAAGAAGACTCTAAAGTGGCTTAATCTGCATATTTTCTCATTAAAAAAAGAAAAAACATTTAGTGGATTTTCATGCAATAATATGAATCATCCAGATTTTTTATAATGGACTTTAATTTTTAATGAGACTGATCCTGCAGTTTGGTTATTTATAACTTCCATAGCTTAATGAAGTCCAGTGAGAAGGACTGAAAAAAAATGGAAGCATCTCAACCTGAGCTAGAAAATAGCAATCAGAAAGTGTAAGTGATGGAATTAGTCTGTAAGGGGATGCTTTAAATGCTTCCTTGTCCCTTTAAATCCAGGAGCTGTGAGAAGATGGAAATAAGGCACTCCAAGCAGGACTCCTGCTTCTGATGGTCTGTTAAAATGTCAGTTTTAAGAAAAAAAATGTCTCTAGGTCAGTCTTTTGAGGTCTTGAAGTGTTTCATCTTGTGTGGGTGCTGCTGGCAAGCGGTTCATAGACACTAGTGCATCAAAGTGTCCAAACAATGGGGCATTGCTGGGAGCAAGCAGGAAAATGAATTGCAAAGAGAGCGGCTGATTAGTGCATATTAAAACAATTCATAGGCAAACACAGGCAGGGAGAAAAAGTCCCAGTTGTGATCCGCCTCAGCTTTCACTGCTGCAGGTGGAACAATGGGTGTGCACGATAGAAACGTGTTTTGTCTATCCGAAGAAAAGTGATCCAAGCCAAAAAGCATCCAGGCTCTGAGTATGCTGAGCAGGGCTAATTGGCAGGTGGGTTTGGACTTGCTGCCATCCCTACTCTTTCTTTTCTGTGGGTCTTTTAGGGGCCTTAGTGGCATTGTTACAGGGCTCAGCGTTGTATGATGGTTGAAGAACCAAAGGACTGTAACGCTAAGAGACCTGGATTGTGCATCAGTTTCTCCATTTGTCAAGCTGCTTGTCACACTCTGCCTAAGCTCTCCGATGGATAGCTGTGGGTGAAACTGTAATGTTTTGTGACTCAGTCCTCAGCTTACTACAAATTTGTGTTCGAGTGCTGTGATGATTGCCAGTGCGAGTGCATACTGCAATATTACTGCTGACTCTTTCCACAGCAGGTGAGTATTTTACCCCAAGGTAAAAGAAAGATACAAGAACATGTAGGCATTTGTAGTAAATCGAATTGTTCTCATATGGCAGAAGTAGATGCAGCCAGTTATAGCAGGAAAAACCAAATTGCACGGATTAGCAATTTCTGGAGTACCTGGATCTTTCCACCTTGGTGCATTCCATCCTTCTGGTGTTGCTGGATAGGTAACTGTGAAGAAGCTCAAGGTCTCTGAGAATAGAAAGGCCATCAGCAAATAGAAAATTTAGGAAAAAGAGTTTTACTCAGACCTTGCTGTCTGGATCACACTAGATCCTCCATCACTCATGTGTGAACACATGCACAACTGACACTGGAGCATCAGTGAAATAAGAAGCAGCTGATGGCACAAATGCTTTATTAATTGTGCTGTTTTCTGCAGGCTGATAAGAGTTTGCCTAGAATAATTGCCTTGAGTATGTGAACTCGGGCAGTCTTCCTACACAAAGGTAGATTGTGTTTGCTTTCTTGTAGAAACCTTGTGAGCTCTTGGCACAGGTCTGTCCATGTGCCTTAAGAGCACAGGCAGATCCCAGGAGGTGGATGAAGGGTATTATAAAGTTATCAGCAGCAAACAGTTCACAGGATTGGGATGAAGTTGTCCTTCTATTGTTGATTGTTTTCTCCTTTCCACTTGGAGAGTATGGCAGTATGAAGTATGGCGAAGCCCCTGCTACTCTTTCAGGAGTTATTCCTTGGATTATTATGCCCCTCCTTCTACCACTATACCATGCCATTACATTTAAATCAGTTTAAGCAGTGGTTCAGCAAAAGCTGTTCTCATACTGATGTTTCAGACACATGCCAAAGAAAATACCTCTCTATTGTAGATTCCTGACAGTTTGAAAGTTAATCAGTAGCTGTGTTTTAAGCCTACTCAAGCTGAGACAAATCCTGATAGCTTTCAGTGAGCCTTCTATATGCTCCTAAATATGGATTTGTTGTTATTACTTCATTTCAGAAGGCTGGGAAGGCTTGTGGGTATCTGCCTTTCAGAGAGAGATGGCTGGTTGTATGATGACCTCTCTTTGTCAGTCATTGTTGCCTGTTCCATTCTGTGAACCACTGGGAGAAGAGAACTGATTTGACAAGTTTAAGATTTCCTCAGAATTGGTTGTCATTCAGAGTTACTTGCTGGCTAATATTCATAAAGACATTTCTGGGTTTTGAATAATATTTAACTAATAGAGTGTTTTCAATCAGTTCACTAAGTGTCTGATTACACCTGCTAGCTGTGTTTCCAGTCCTAGGTTGGTATGTGACCCTGTTCTTTGTAAGGGAAATTGTGTGGTTTATAATGAATTAGAAACTTCACATATATATAATACATATAGCCTCTGGGCAGGAAATTCACTAGCTGGCCAGTGCTGGAAGTGAATAGACAGGTCATCCTATACAAAATGCACACAATTCTGGAATAATATTTTTGCTGTAATGACTTAAATGTATTAGTTTCCTTGCAAGCTATGTCAGTTCTGCATGTCTGAAGCATCTGTGGAATATATTATAATTGCATGGCTTTGTGTGTGTACAGAAGTTGCTGAGCTGAGCATCCAAGCTGTGTAGCATTACGAGTTACTAGAGCTTGTAGTTCAGTACAAGTGCAGAGGCATATGTTTCCAAAGAAATAAAACCTGCCTTCCATTGCCGCAGATGTGTCTGACTTTTGAGATGCAAAAATAAGTACCAGTAAATTAGCAATCATGTTGTGTGATGAAAACAAGATATCCTCATTCTTCTGGAAGCATTGAAGCATCAAAATGAAGTAACTCACACATAGCCACCAAAGGCCTCATTTCACCTTAGGAGTTGTTTGTGTCTTCTGGTAATAAATATATCTGTGTAGAACAGATCAGCACCTATGGCACTGCGAGCTTTGTGTTCTATATACACCTGCTACTTACTGTTATACCATAATACCTGTTATGTGATGGATTTTAAGTTGCTTGCATAGCATTTTACATGTCCCAGCGTCATCTTGGAGGTATTTATTCCTTAACTTTCAATAGCAAGTACTTATCACCTCAAGAAACCTGAGAAGTAAATGTTCTTGGTGCTGCTCAGGTATCCCAACTCGATGTAGTTGAGAGCCACACTGGGAGGGGGAAACCAACACAGGGGAAATAGAAGAGTTTTGAGTGCACTGGGGTATCTGCACATGTTGGTGAGAAAGTACCAAGCAAATTCTCTGAGGCCAAGTGACCAGGCAAGTTAGATAGAAGTCAGTGGATACAGGAATCTCAGGGAAGCTGAGCTGTAGGATTCTTTCCTGCAGACAGGATTCAGTACTAGACATTATCTGTAGAAGAACACATCTTCAGTTGTGAGAAATTAGGATGATCTGTCTGCACACTGAACATTTCTCTGGGTTCTGGTGAGGAAGATGTGGAAAATTCCCATTATTATGTGGGAGAAGGGGAGGAAATGTATGGAGTATCAGGGCACAAACCCCAGACAAGCCGTAATGGCATTCCAATTTCCCAATAGTATTTGTTAGATAAAAATTTCATGTGAAATATATCATGAGAGTGCAGCCTACTCCCACAGGAGAGATCTCCTACCAATATGTGGGTTGCGAGCACCTGCTTGCACCTTATGCTGCTCCATACTGAGAACAAAATTCCATTTGGAACAGAAGCAGCTGAAATGTATCAAAAGCACTGCTACCCTGCAGCTCCCTCTGCACTCCCAGCATTGGACTGTCCTGGGAACCAGAAGTATCCCATACCTTTTTGAGCCAGGATGTGAATGCCTTTTGTGAAGGAATGTGAGCTGTTCTTTATGTAACTGCTCTGAGGTGTTGCTATTACATCTTTTTAATATTCCTGCCTTGTTTCAGATCCCAAAGTTTTAGATATTTCATGCAAAACAATAAAGGGTAGAGGGGACAGAACCCTCTCACCAGTCATTTGTCTTCATCATAAGAGGTGCTCATCCCTCATTTCCATGGTGATCATGCAATTCTGTGTTTTGTTGAAGTTACACCTCCCTCTCAGTTACAAAGGAGGAGATGCTAAAGGAGAGGCCAATGTAATTACTAACCTTTCAGCTATCCAGCAGCCCTAGGGCTTATCTGTTTTCATGAAGAGAGGATTGTGCCTAAAGTAAGAGGACCTGACAGTTAAAAGATTTGTGCTTCATGGAAGGGTGAGAAAGGCAGCATTGCAGGAAAGGTTTGCTTACCTCTGGAAGACACCAACATGAGACCTGAGTGGAACATTTTGTACAGCATTAACTGCAGTTGGAAAGATCTCAGGGCTGATCCTGTGTGTATATTCTATCTCTCACATGTGCACTGGTACAGGTACTCTCCCAGACAATCTGGAATAGCTCCACTCAAATAAGTTAAATCATACTTCTGTAAGCAGGGTGAGGTGGTAGTAAAAGTGGTCCTTTTTGATGTTAGCTTGCAACAATACATTTTCAACTTTCTTTGTATGAGGGCCTTTCTAGAGCAAGCAAATGAGAATTTAGAGGAGAGCTAAGAAAGCATCTAACTTCTGTGATTCCCTAGTACTGTCTTATCTCAAAATGGAAATGTGATGGGTCACTCCACCCCAAGCAAAAAAAGACTGAATCTATAAATCAGCATGAATTTCAGGTACCTGTTTAAAATGCAAGGGGCCAGTCATGTTTTGTGAGTGGCAGGACCTTCCTTTTGAATGTAAACAGCACAGTGAAGCATTTAGGATTTGTATGATTACTGATGGATATGCAAAATAAGCAAGAATACATAGTCTGGGGACAGTCAGCTCTGGAAGAAGTGATCACAGCTCTCGGGAAAATTCTTGATTCCTTTTCATTACTCAGAGGGTATGAATGATGTTGCATAATAATCAAAGGGAAATAACTGGAAAGAGATTATTTATTTAGTTTACTTGCAGTTTTTTTTTCTTTTCATTTCTCTTGCTGCTATGTGTAAAGTAAATAGAAATAAATTAGAGCAAAGGGAGTTCAATAAATCCTATCTGTACTGGGTTCAGGATGGGTCAACAAGCCTTCCACTGGGATTGACACCAGGGGCATGCTCAGCACAGTCCTAGTCCAGCCACTGAGGTTCCCTGTCACTTTCATTCCCACTTCATTGCCTATAAAGTATTGTTTTTTGCCTAAACCCTCAGCATGAGGCCATTTGAAGACTTTTGGAATGTTGCTGGTAGGAACATTCTGGTGAATTCTGAGTTGGCTGCAGAATACCTGTCAGACGTGCTTAGGAGCAAAGTGCAGTACTTGTCAAGTATTAATATCACTGAAACTTTCCCAAGATCTTACATATAAATCATTATCCCTTTCCTTCTCTCTCTCCCCCACATGCCAGCTTGTCTGTAGACTTGGACAGTAACACAGCCACAGGGAAGGAGTGCTTCTGGCTTTTGGTTCTGCAACACAATTAATTAGTTATGAAAGTTATTTTAGGAATGTTATTTCTATCCTGTTTCCTATAACATCACAGTAGTATTTGAGACTGCTAGAAATTCATGCAAATTTTATCAGCCATTCCATAACTATTGTGGCATTGACCCTTTTCACCCAAAAGTCATTGCACCAGTCATCAAGTGATCACATCATTTAAGTGTTTATGTATTGTCCACAGCAATTTTCCTCAAAGTACTGTAGAACCCATAATTATTGCAGGAGAATAACGTTTTACCCATTAGGCCCAGAAACACTCAGAAGGATGGTCTATAGCACTGTCAACTTTTACAAGAAAATTGCCACTAGTTCAATTTAGCTTGATACTGATGCCGGTGGGAGACAGAGCAGGCAAGGTCGTGGTGTCCAGGCTTGGATTTTACAACGCTTTCCTATAGTACAGTGCAGTATTGGTTTCAACAAATATAAGTAAAAATGTCAGGGTGAAATCCTTAGCCCTGTTAAGAGTTGGACACTTGATTTCCAATGTGTAGTCAGCTGCATTGTATGTGGGTGACTGGGAATGGTAGAGTTGGTCTAATGAGCTTCTTGCTTATATGATAAACAAAAACTGACTTGAACTAGGTCTGAAAATTAAAAGCTAAAGTTAAAAGCCTGAGTAACACACTAATTGGATTTGTGGAGATGATCTGTCTCTTCAGCCATATTTCTTCCTACTTGCCCCCTATGGATTTGTTTGATTGATACACCACTTGGAACTGGTAGTGGGGTGACAGAGGGTGCAACAGGGGAGGCAGAGAAAAACAAGGGAGTTATTTCTGTGCATGCCTACTTCCAATTTTACAGAAACAGCATCTGACGTGGAGAAACAAGGCAGGGGCTCTTATCAATGGGAATTCAGCAAGAGCAACTGTTTCACTTGGAGACAGAACACCCCTGACCTAAGGAAAAACTGAGTTATCATAAGTTACAGTGCTCACCTGCAAGTCCTCACAGGCTGGGAGATAGTGCTCTTAACACTCTTCGTAAATCAGGACTTCGCATGTGAGGCTGGAAATTTTCAGGGAACATCCTATGAAAGGCAAAGTGATGACATCTTTGTTTGCATTTAAAATATTATGAGCAAGAACTGGAGGAATAGATAGTTGTAAGAAAGAATTATATATTATATATATATAATGTATATAAAATAGACATGGGATTACAGCATAGACTAGAATTCCAGGCCTGGAAACACTTCCTCTTTTGTTCAATATAAACAATTTGATGTAATGTATCTGTTTATTGTGCATTATTTTACTTTAACAAACCCTGTGGACTTAGAGCTGTCATCCCCAAAATCTGAAACGTTAACCACATACACGAGCATAAATAACAACTAAGAAGAGGTTGAGATATGAGCAAAATGAAGAAAAGTTGCAAATATGGGTAAATCCTCATGGGCTATATTGTCTAGAATATTAAAAAAAAAAAAAAAAANAAGGAAATAAAAAAAAAAAAAAAAAAAAAAAAGTTGACTGTTTCTTGAAAGAACAGAGCATATTCAGGATGCAAGACAGGTAGACATAGTGCTTTTCTTCATGGGTCTGCAAGTGGGCTCAAAAATAGAAGAGCATGGGAGAACTTGCAGCTCTGGTAGGTCTTCTAGACTTGAGAGCATTGGATTAGCCAGACTTGCAAAAGGGAAAATGTTTAAAACTGTGTTGCCATTGCTAGAAAAGCAGCATATGATGTTACCTTGGCAAACTGAGATGTTCTGCATTCAGTGAGAGGTAGGGAGGGCTTTTAAAAGTCTGGAGAAAAATCTTCCCTAGAACCAGTGTGTTGGTGAATGGCTCTGCAGAGGAGCAGTCCCCTGCAGGCAGGCATGATAAAACTCTGAGTTGTAGCTACAGAAGCCTGCAGTCTCTTGTGTGTGTCATCAGCTAAATCTTATTTCTTCCTGGGATCTGCAGTATTTCTGCTCATCTATTTGGTGAGGAAGGAGTAGGAATAGGCACTTCTATAAAACATCATTTTATTTCGAGTCATGCAAAATTTACATTTAAAGCATCCTGTAGCTAAATCTAATTCATCTTCAAATTCTATGGCAGGCAGCTTTTTTAGGTATCAAGGTGACCCTTTGCATTACTTCTGAAAGCTGTGGCCTTACAGTAACACAAAGCAGACAGAAGTGGTTTGGGGAGGGGGACTAAAACATTGTGGTTTGGGTTGTGACAACACCAACCTATCTACACACTGTGGAGCTCTCCTTGTGCTTATGGGGAGGTGAAGTTTTGGGTACTTCATGGATCTCCTGTAAGGCAGGTCGAGGTTTTCATGAGAGCAGAGCTTTAAGAGATCATGAGATTGTTTGGCTCTTGAAAAGCTCTCTAGTCCATCCTGCAGCTCACGGAACAATCAAGTTGGTTTTGCCATTCTGACAGATCTTCGTCAAACCTGCTCTTCTAAGAAAAAACATCTGGTAGAGAGGTTCTATAACTGCCTGAGGTAGTGAACCTCTAGTTCTTGCTGTTACAGATAGACATTTCTTTTGAACATCTAATCTTATTCTGTTCAGTTGCAAATTAAATTAATTATGTCCTGTTCTATCCTCAGCAGACATGGAGAACAATTGATCACAGTTGTCTTCATTGTGTTTTGCATAATGAGAAACTGTTATCGTGTCATACCTCAGGTTTTCCTAGACTAAACAACTAATTTTTGTGTTATTTTTCTTCCTTTTTTCACCCCCTTTTTTTTCTTCTTTTTTTTCTTCTATATTCTAATGTCCTATTTTTTTAAACTTTGTACTTTTCTCAGTTCTGTGTTCATGAGTCTTGTTTAGTCAAGTCTTCAGGTGTAGATGCCGGTATTGGACAGGTGGCACTCGGAGATTTGGATAGAGTTGTGGTGGGATGCTAGGGGTGATATGTTTTCAAAGAAATAATATGACAATAAACATTAAATGGCAATTTTTTTCACCCTCAATTTATTTGGTATAGCATTATTGACAAACAGTAGAGGACTTGGAATCACATCTTAATATATAGTCTGCTTCTCTGTATTACCTGGACAGATAATTTTTCATTTCTTTATAATTAAAAAGCAAACCACAATATTGCCATGCTGTTGAGGAGGACTAGCAACCCAAGTTACTTTTTAGCAGTGAATGCTCACTAACGGTTAGTGGGGCAACTGAATATTTTTTTGCCTTTGTGGAGGGATGTGTAACAGAGAGGCAAAAGACTGGGAAGTAAGCATGTTAAATAATCTTTCCAGTCTCTGTCAAACTAGGTGCTAAAGCCAAACATCAGCAGAAGTGACTGCATCACTGAGGAGTTGCTTGGTGTCACAGACTGTTTGCACAGATAGCAATGCCAGTAATTCTACCTAGTGTCCTTCACAGATCCTCATTTACTTGTCTAGTTGTAGACAGAGCATCTGAAAAACAGTGCCTCCTCTTGAAATGTGGCCATTCAAATTTTCATGTTTCAGAAGGAATAGGAGAGTTATTCATCAGAGTGTTTTGAGCAGCCCTAGCAGAAGAATCCATCATGAACTTATAGAACAACCTTCACCCTTCTTTTTCTCCAGGAATTGTCTATGAACAGTGTGGGATCTTCTTGAATAATTCAGTATTGACAATAATTTGTGAAATAATATCTGTGAATAATTTTTTATGTTGCAGCTTGTCTATGATCTGCTTATTGAGAATATTTGAAATCAGAGCTGACTGATTAGCTGTGATTGCACATACTGGTTACCTAGGGCAGTGCTAGTCCCTGATGGGATGAGCCTAGGCCTTTGAAGCACATTTACACAGTGAATGCTTATTATTAAAAATTTCTTCATAAATAATCTCTAATGGCCACTAAAAATTGCTGTTTCTGTGAACACTCTTGCCAGTAAACTCATTAGCTAGAATAATTGCAAAAAAAGAACACAAAAAGGGGAGCAAAGCAAGACAGACCAATTTGTTTTCAAATCAGAATGAATATTGCTGAAATACTCTACTCTTCCCCAGTCCTTTGAGACTTGGCTATGTAAGAATATTTTGTGATCTTGATAGGTGTTTTTACTCCTGAAGCTTTAACAGCTCCTATTTCTGGCAGGAAGGATCTTATGGATGTGGTGTTGCCATGTCTGTGGTTCCTTGCTGCTCTGACCCATTTCATGTTAAGCAGGTAGAAAGAAACAAAGAAGTTGTAGAGTTCAATATGCTACTCAAACTGTTTCTTTTTTTCTGAATAACCAGAGAAAAGCAGAGGGTTAAACATGGAATAAATGGATATAGATAGCCTAGATTATTTGTGCCTGGTCATTCTACAGTGCTTTAACACTCTTTGGTAAAATATAGCAGATACTTGCATTCCAGGGATCCCATGGGTTTTGATTTTTACTGCTCTTGGTTTCTTTTATGTGTTTGCACAGGGAGAGAGGGTGAGCCTCATTTTTAACTTCCTTCAGAGGCAGAAGCCTGTTTAGGTGTTGGATGATTAGCTTTGGAAATCATGCTTAAGTAGATGTTTAGCTGTAAATTTGCTATTGTTCTGTCAGCTTTAGTTCTCCTTTGGTTTGGTCTCTTTCCTTCTTTTTTTCTTTTCCCCACTCACTCAGGACATAAACTTTAATGATGAGATTTCATGCTCAGTCAAGTTTTTGAAAGCCACTTATGTGAAGTATCAATCAGATTATATACCTGCCCTGGCTGGGTGCCTGCTTTTCCCTCCCTACAAGGGGCTGATGGTCAAAAATACATAATGAACTACTATTGACAGCTTATCAGACTGTCACCTCTCCCTCCCCTCCTACCACAAAAAACCTCTGCAAGTAATGTCTTAGTCTGTCCCCATGGAAATTGTTATTGTCTGGCATTACTCTAGAAAGGATAATTGTGTTTGCTTCTTAACACATCCACTGATACATTAGCTACCTTACCCACGGTTACACAAAAGGCCTGGTAAATTGGTAAATTTCTTCTTTCTGTGCTTCTCTCATTGACATCTCATGTTTCTCTGTAGGTTTTTACCACTTTTCAGGTCAAGAGTCTCATTTCTTTTAGTCTTACTGCACGGCCTTTGCTACTCCGGAGAAATGTAGTAAAATATTCCTACAAACAATAAAATCAATTCAATCATGCCAGCAGTACTGTTGATAAAGTATAGAGTCTAGCAGCTTCTAATTCATGTTAGGTAGATATAGTACCTAAATTGTGTTAAAAAAATGTTTGTAAGCAGATGAAGATTTGCCTCTGCAAGGACTTAAAGCATCAAGGCTTTTACTGTCCTAGCAACATGACCAGCAGAAAATGTCTCTCTTCTTTCCATGCCTTTTCTTCCTGTGCTAGACTTCAGTGCTAATGCATCCTGGTTTCGATTGATAGGAAGAAAAAGCCTGTTTGTGTTACATGCTTGTGAGATGCCTGGGAATAAGCTCTAGCTGGAGCTTATGTCATTAATACAGCACACTGTTATTGCCCATCCCTGATAAAGGGGTCTAACCCCAGAGCACATCTGGTGGCCTGCAATGCAAAATTTCACAGCTATTTAAATTGCCAAAGGCTGCTGATGTGCATGTGGCACTCACTCCTTCCTCCCAGGTGGCTGTTGCCAAAAGAGAGGAAGGATGGACAAAGGGGAGGCCAACTGTGACTACATTTGATAAAGTTCATCTTTTTAATCTTCATGTAACAGGAATAGAATCTCCTAACTATTATCAGCTCTGGATCTCTGAGATCAGCCTTACCCACTGCACTGTGCTGCTTCACTCATATTACAGTGTCTTGAATATTGAATATTTTTCTGTCCACCCCACTTCCAATGCAGCATTATTATTTTTCAATTGCTGTCTACCCAACTGCTGCTTTAATGATCTTTCTAAATGTAAAAATAATAACATATAAACATCTTCCACTAAATCGGAAAGTACAGGTATTAGATAAAAGAGGTTTCATTATATAGCACTGAAGTAGAACACAATAGCTATCTCATAACAAATCTTAGTTTCACATGACAATATAGAACAGGAAATAAAGAAAAATAATTGTTGCCATTTCAAATCTTGAAGAGATTTCACAGTGGGAAAAACCTAATTAATTATATTTAAGTGTGTAAGGATATCATGGCAAACAACCACAACTCTTGCAAAAATGTCTTAAAATTTATTAGTTCAGTAGCTGACATAAGAAACATTTACAAACATCAGATGTTCTGTTGGACCAACATTTGATGATTTTGGAGATGAATTTTGTTCCACTAAATAATGAACACTCTGATGAAAGAATTTGGATTTTTCTTTATTTTGGTCTTCGAGGCAAGTAAGCTTATTTTATTTGTAATCTACTATATCCTTGAAGTGTCACTAATCTGTAGGTCTGCTTTAAATGAATTGCTGATAACTTAAATTGTCTGGGCCTCTGCTTTGCTGCTTTAATGAGTTGCACAGTAAAAATAAGCTCATTAAGACTTCCCACTCCAGAGGAGGGGTAGGATGAGGGCCTGTCTTTGCGTTTTTTACCACCTGAAGCTTTATTGCATAAGTGACTAAGAATTGGGCCACGAGTCCCCCTCTGCTTTTCTGCTGAGACTGTCTGAATTATGCAGCATGGTTTGTTTCCAGGATTAAATGCTAGCCCTTGCTCTGTGAGCACTGCATCACCCATAATTTATTTTCAGATTTGTTAGCACCATCAGAACAGTCACCTGTTCTTCCCACACTGTTGCGTGCCAGGCTGTATTCTCTAACACCTCCCTTGCTGGGCAAATACAGTCCCTCTGACAAACAGCTTGTGTTTTGCATGAGATAGAACAAAATGAAACTTCCAGCCCACGTACTATACAGCTTGTGCCTTGAACATTTCTGTGCAGGTTTGTCCCTGCTTCAGGTCCTGAAAATACAAACTGCTTTATTCAGTATTATTCTCAGCTAATCCCATATCCTCCCCACCAACTCTGCTTTGCCTTTCACAGCTCTCTGTGTAATGGGCCTCTGTGTAATGAGTTGAAGAGGTTTTTTCAGAGATCAAATACTGTTTTCAGTACACATGTACCTTCATCTACTACAACAAATTCCAGTGGCTTTGAGAAGAGAAGGGTTGACAGCGTAGAGAAAAAAAAAAAAAGACGATGGGAAAGGTGGTGTGATTACTGAGCATTCAGATTTGGGAGGCAAGGAGGACTAGTATTTTATTCCTCCAGTGTTCTGTGTATCCATCACTCAGACAGAATCCCTATTAGTGGAAATCTAATTCTTCAGTCACTGGCCAAAGTTAATTAATTTGTAAATATATTTCATCTTCCAAGTGACAGCCCTTTCTGACGGATTTGCTGATAGAAAGAGCAAAGGGGTTAAGGTGTCAAGTAATACCATGTTCATCCTAGGAGACTGAGGTGACATCAGCAAGTTCCATCTCCTCCACAAGCTGCCCTTCATAGCATGGAAGTACTGTGATTAAAGTGAGGAGCAAAACATTGCTCTTAATGCTCTATTCCTGATTGCTTCACCTTTTATAAGGAGAGTCCATCTAGAGGTGTGTTTGTCTAACTTTGCCCTTTTTTTTTTTGTCAGTGATTCCTTGATTCCTTCTCCACTGCTCTTATCTGTCTTCCACCTTGTACTACTCTACTAATTTGGTTTCTAATGAGAAAGAAGGGATTTTCTAGTTTTGACTGGAAGGCAATGCCTTGAAGGGCAGTGGTCACATGAATGTGTGCTTTTGAGTTGTCCAGTGTTCCACTGAGAGACCCTGAGAAACTTGAGAACTGGGCTTACAGTGATGTCATGAAGTTCAGCAAGGCAAAATTCTGCATCGTGGTAGAACAATCCATACTCAGTGCAGGTCAGGAATTGTCTGTTAAAGTATCAGCGCATCAGGGAAGGAGTATGAGCCAGCAGAATAAGACAATCATCTTCCTGTAGCCCAATATAAGTGTGATTAACAGACATGGGGATGCTCTCATTTTCCCCTGTGCAGCCATGCTGAGCATCCATGAGGATATTATATCCAGTTTAGACTTTCTAGTTCTACAGGAGCTTTGAGAAACCAGGGAGGGCCTCTAAGATGTTCAGGAACCAAGAAAGTATAGATGAGGAGGAAAAGCTGAGGGAATTCTGTTAATTTAGTCTGGTGGAAAGAGGCAGTAGAGTGAGGAAATGGTAACTGTTAGTTGCTCATTGAGTAGCAGAAATAACAGATACAGGCCCAGGATACATTGCCCAGGAATGGCAAGTGATAAAGCAAGGATATCCTGGTTTTGGCTGAAATAGAGTTCATTTTCTTCCTAGTAGTTGTTACAGTGCTGTGCTTTGGATTTAGTATGAGAATAACAATGATAACACACTGATGTTTTGGTTGTTGTTGAGTATTGCTTCCTCAAAATCAGGGACTTTTTCATGCTCTTGCCAGTGGGCAGGTGTGGGAGAAACTGAGGGGGGACACAGCCAGAACAGGTGACCCAAACTGGACAAAGGGATATTCCATTCCTGAGAACGTCATGCTCAGTATAAGAAAAATGGGGGCAGTTGTCTGGGAGGAAACAGTCTGGACATAAGTTAGTGGCTGGTAAGCTGATGGATTGTGTTCTGCTTGTTTCTCTTGGGGTTAATATTTCTCTCTCTGTCTCTCTCACCCTCAATCCGCTGCTCTCACCCTGCTTATTTTCATTACATGTTTTAGTATTAGTTTTAATATTTTATATTGTTGTGTTTCAGTTATTAAATGGTTCTTATCCTAACTCATGAGGTTTATCTTTTCCTTCTGATGCTCCTCCCCACTGCAAGTTGGAAGTGACAAGGCACTGTGTGGTATTTAGTTGCTAGCGGGGCTTAACCACATCAAAGAGCAGACACAAGATGGAGGGTTTAGGTGAAATTTTAACAAAATCTTCATCCCTGGGAGGGAAGTATTCCATAACAAAAGATGCAAAAATTGTTGCAATATCTCCATACTTGGAGGTTTTTAAGACTTGGCTCGACAAATCCACAGCTGACTTGATCTAGGTTTGAGTGGGAGATTAGACTAAGTGATCTCCAGGGTTCTCTTCCAACAAGCATTTCTGTCATTCTGTCAGCTGAATTTGTTCACTTTGATATAAAGAAAAACAAAATCAAAACCCTTTTAAGCTGAAGTTTCCAACATATGAAATGGCCATCAAACCAAAGGCCTGCTATTCTGGAAAAATAAGCCTTCCAAAGCAGAAATAATAGTGTCTCTGTACAGCAATTGTAGGTTTTCTAGGACTCAGTCTTGGTCCATTTGTGCTGTGAAAATCTGTTTTGACAGAGAGGAAGCTATGTTTCAGCTTCATTTAAATAGAATTTTTTAATGAATTGGATAGAAAATTAATGTATTATGGGTAGCATCTTTCTATTTTGCTGTGCAATTTTTGAATTTGTTGTCAGGGGCTACAAAGAAGCTGACACCACTGAAGCAACCTAACAGTGAAACAGGTGGTAAAGGGGGCATTTAAACCATCAGACTTAACTTTTGTAGTTACCATGACTTTTGGACTAGTGATGTTTGCTGGTTTTGGAAATAGAAAAATAGATGGTCAGACAAACTTTGCTGGGTTGGCCTGCACTTCGTTTACCTTTTCCTTTGGAAGACAGAAGGGTTAGAAATACACTTGTTAAAAATCAAAGTGCAGGTTCCAGGTCTTAAGACTCATGACCGGCAGGAAAAACTAACAGGCAATTAGTATTTCCATAGCTACTTATTTTCCTTCTTTCTTTCCTTCTATTTTTTTTTTTCAAGAAAGTCTAAAAATTGATTTGGCTGTCTCTAGTTTTATTTTTGACATTGCACTAGAGCATTTGTTGTGAGCAGTGGCAAAATTCTCTCTGCAGAGATTAAATATGTATTTCTTTTTCCTTGGCATAATGTAGAGCTTATACTGTGTATAGTATAAAATTTATGGCACCTTAAATTGTTTACTTCAAGTCATCTTGCTGGTTGTAAACAAAGGAACAGGAGGTGCTTACATCTCTTAGAAACTTTAACTAGCTCTAAAATTAAAAAAAAAAAGTTTTTTATTATAGAACTTCCCAGTTTATTTCACATTTACTTTTTCTTCTTCCATTGATAAGTAAAGACATAATTTGTTAAATTCTTAGTAAATGAGATTGAAGGGTCACCAGATTGCTAATAAAGGTACAAATTAAATATCAATACTAAATTAAAGTGTTGGCCAGGCTACAGAGAACTGAAAAACAGTATCTGTACTCTATTAGCAGCTTGGAAATCAAGGAAAACTGTCAGCAGAAATCCACTGTCTTCCATAAATCATCCACTATCTTTGATGTGGTGGGCAAAAGAATTCACCGATGACAGGTGCTGTCACAGAATATATTTATTCCACAAGGATTTTTTTCTCTATCAGCTACAATGATGGACAATCATGTCTTGTTTCCTGAATGATGGCAATTTCTAAGAAATTCTACAATTGCTGCCCTTGAAGACTGCCTGTTTCGTAATCCAATGTCAAAATCTATCTATATGCCTGTATAGAACACTTATCGCTGTGGTATTTAAGCACTCTACATGGATTAAAAATGAAAAGTGAAGCTGCCTGGAGGATAGTCAGTAAAATCTACTTAAGTTTTGGATTTTGTGATATAATGTGATTTCATTGGGTTGACAGAGGGACACAAAGAAACATTAGACACTTCACAAAAATTTGGAGAAAAAAGCTGTTCTTATTTTTTAACTCAAAAAGTGATTAAAGTATTGAAAAATTTGAGAATAAATTCCAGTTGTCAATTTGACTTAAACCTTGACATGCAAAAGAATAATGGGTTTTTACTTGTTTGAATGATGATGAGAGGTGGGTTTGTAATCACTGTAATGGGCTTTGCCACTGGAATGACATCACAGGAAAGGGAAAACTCTCACTGTCCTGTTCTATTTTCCCCTCATCACTATGACAGTTGAGTATTAACAAATAATTATGGCAGCAGGTTAAACGATGACTTCAGGATGCAGGTTCTTTGGTTTCCAAGACTTCCATTAAAGGTACCACTTGCAAACACAAGTTGCTTGACCCTCTCAGAAAGCAGTCCAGCAGCATATTTGGCTCAACAAATGACAAACCCTGCAGTATGGGAAAAGATATTCAGCTAATGACTTGACTGTTCTCATCACATCAGAAACCAAAATTTTGCTAATCTTATGCAATCAGCCTATAAATCAGGAGTTCTTTTGAAAATCTTGTAATCATTGCACTTGTTGTGGATAATTTGGGAGATATAAATGATACATTTGATATTATGTACCTTTCATATCTTACTGTCAAGCTCTGAACTCTGTATTGTTTCCATAGCATATTTTTTCACTACAAATCTGTTTTACACCTTCCTTTTGACTACATGGGATCCATAGTGAGTTGAGACACACAAGAAAAGACAGAAGAAATTAATTCACTCAGCCAACACTTAAAATATAGGGATATAAATCCCTTGTGGGTAAATAACAGTGAGGAAAGGATAAAATTTCTCATCATGTCATTGCTGAGTGATGCTTTGTCAGGCTATTGGTTGCATCAAGATGATATAGTGAAGGGAAATTAAATAAAGATAAGCTTGTGGATTTGAAGGAGGAATTGAAGAAGGCCCCCATCGATGGGTTGGCAAAGGTGTGTAGCTCTTGCCCTTCCTTTATGAAGAGTTTCTTTTCCCTTAGAGAACAGATCTTAAGAGGTAGCTGAGTAGGCTCTGGGAGTCATGCAGGAACTGAAAAATTGACAGACACAGATGGTTCCCTACACCTGTGTCTAAGGCCCACACAATTAAAGCAATATTTAAAGAGCAAAAATTTCCATTGCCTTACAAGAGTTATTGACTAATTCCAAGTATCTGTCTATAATTAAGGCATCAGCAAAATTCTGGCATGTACTCTTGCCATCAACCATCTCCTTGGCACTTCGAAAAAAATAACACCAATTTGTTTTGTGTTTGGCATCCACTGAGAAACTGTATTTTGGGATGATGCTGGAGAAAGCTAATAAGTATGCCTGCCACAGTGAGGGAGTATGTAAATTCCATGGGGTAGACAGTAACTGGGAAACTACAGAGAGATCTGAAGAATATTCCAGCTGTCAATGATACGCCTACCCTAATAAATTGAGGGAGTATGCAGGTTGGTAAGCAGATGGCTTTGTGTGGCTCTCCTGATCAACAACCTCAGATCAGATTCATCCAGAGATGCCCAGGGGAGACAGGATGCATGTTCTCATGAAGAGTTAGAGAAGTAAATGGCAGCTAAGGACCAAGGTCTTAACAGACAGGTAGTAGTTAATGTTAAATACAAAGCTACCAGAGCAGGTACCAGAGCATTTATCTGTATAATGTCCTCAAAACTGAAGGCTGGTGAGCTATGTATTATAGCTGCAGCAAAGGCTGAATCTCAGTATATACAAGTTGAGAAGGATGTCCTAGCTTAGCTCATGTTGATGAAAAATTTCCAGGATGTGTTTGTTGGAGGCCTGTATTAGCTGAAACTGACTGCGAGCAATTCATTGTGGTTTCCAGGAAGCATTGAGCAGATGCCTGCCAGGCGTAGAGGGATTATTTTTTCTGACCAACTGCAAATGTATGGCTTGTAAACTGAATAGCAGAGGAAGAGGTCTGGCAGCTGCAGTTATACACTTCAGCATTTGTAATAAAGATTTATAGGAAAGCACACAAGCAGCCAAGGATATGTCAATCCGATTAAAGAAAAAACATCTCAATAGCCTTTCTAATATCAAAAAATACAGAGTTGTCCTGATAATATAATTAAGGACGAGACCTTTTAGAAAATCAGTGAAACTATTGGCCAGAAGTTTATGTGCCCTGCTCCCTTTTAGGATTAAGAAGTTCTCAATACTGCAAAAGATTTTGTTTAAGGGCACCAGGATGATGATCTGAAATGTGTTACAGGGAAGTATGGCTAAAATGATACATGAAGGTCATTTAAGGATTGAAAACTCTGAGAGAGGTCAGAGATATTTTCTAGTGCTCCTCAAATGAAAAGTGATACTGAGGAAACTACCAAAGTGTCAGAAATAGAGGTCAGTGCACCAAAAGAGGCCAGGCTGGCAGAACAGAAAAAAATTGTCCTTGAGCTAGAGAGACATAGATTTGCAGAAAAAAAGTCCTGGTTCGCTTTGAAAGCTTATGTGAGGATGCTGCAGCCAAACAGGTGTTTGCATGTGTCAAATCAATTTTTGATAGAAATAGCGTATGTGATACTTTCTGAGAAATAGTAATTTATTATGGTTGTGAAATGTATTGCTCCCCACTTACAAAACAGAGGAAACCATATGGTAAGTTGATCCAGAGTAGGAACATGAATATGGGCTGCTACCCTGATCCTCAGAAGTATTCTAGCCCCTATTAGTTATAGAAAATGGATGTGCTCTCAGGGCATTACTGGGGGGGACTTTTTTCTTTGCTTCACACTTAGGGTGGAAATGCTATTAAGATTTCCTAATGGAGGAAACTGGCCACAGTGGTCATCTGTGTAGGGGAAGAAGGACTTCAGAGTGGCCTGAGGGCATAAAATAATCAGATTTTGGAGTTCCAGATAACTTCTGGGTGTATAGACTGGATGAAGCCAACAGTAGAGAGATACAACTCATGAGCCTGATGGGAAGTTTTTGTTTGTGTATATTCAGAATAAGATTATTAGGCTGGAAATTACATTTTACCCCAAGGTTTTCTCAGCACTACTTATGATGTTGGAGCCCAGTTCTTGCAGAAGTACAGTAATGACCTATATCCGTTTTTACTTTTGTGGTGAAATATGATTTGAAAAAGCATGTAAAGGGGACACTAAGGGAATATCAGATATAAGCAAAGAGTTGGAAGTTGTTGGAGAAAATCTTTGTCATTTGCTGTGGTTTTCTAAAATATTTTTTCTACGTGTGTCGCTTTTAAGCGTCCACAGGTGCACAAATACAGAGTTTTGAGACCAGTGCCAGTGAAATTACACTGTTTTATCTAGAGCTTTTTTGCTTTTTGGAAAATACACGGGGGAGTGGCAGCCCTCATGTGGGAGGCTGTACTACATTTCTACAGCAAGAGCCAGTGTAGGACCAGGGAGTTTGGCCCTTTAGCTCTCTGCCCACTGTAAATCCACTCCTGATCTTATCTAGAGTAGATATTTATACTTTTTCTATTTTTAAACTTAAAGTTTAGTTTCAGATCTTATCCTAGATTATCCCTCTAATTCTTTCCTACCTGTGCCCCTTAGTCTTTCCCCTTTATATAGTCATTTATTATTTAATACTCTTCTGAGGTGGTGTTTTTGTGCTCAGATTCTGGAAAGCTGCTCAGAAGGGTGTGCATAAAAGAGCTGTGTGAGCATGCTGCTTTGTAGCTGTTCCACCCAGGTTATGGGTTTTAGCACAGGTGGACTATATCGCACAAGTTATCTGACACTTCTGTATCAGAGAGATGGAGGCAAAAATCAAGTTTAGCGCCCATGCAGGCAAGTTGCAAAAGCCTCTGTAGCTGCAGATGAGCAGTAGAAACATGCTTGTGCCGCACACTCTGAAGTTATTGATGGAACAAAATAGGGGTCACATCAGTTCAGAGTTTCACTTCTGGGAAGGGGGCAGCTCTTTCAGTTATTAGCCTGGAATTAGCATAGAATGTACCTATTAGATCTTTGTAGAAAGCCTGCCAGTTTTCATTATTTCAGTCAAAAATATCAGCTCCTGGGGTATTTGATACAGTTGCAGCATCTATGTTCTTTGTATACTTTAATTATGTAAATTACATGTCAGTAGCATGAAATCTCTGGTGGTGTGGAATAGCACCGCACAGGCAGTCTTCTAACAACATTGTTAACAGAGAACAAATGCTGCTTTGCTGTGTGCTTTCAAAACCTGTCAATATTTAGTGCTTGCAGAAGCTTAGATGGGCAGGAGAGAACAAAAACCATTCACTGCCTCAGAGCCATCTATCCAGCCTAAGTCAAGAAACAACAGCTAGTAGAGCAGACAGACAGTCAGACAAGGCAGCACAAGGTAGTGGTCCCAGTACAGTTGAGAGGCCCACAGGCCTGACTTACTTAAGAAATAACTGTTTAAGAAAGGAACATAGGGGTGCTGAACATAGGAGGGGTTCTTCATTCTGTTTTGTTGCTCTGGCAGAAAGGGAGGCATTATTCATCCTGTTTTTGTAAAGACTTGGAGAAAGAAGTGTGTAAAGACTTGGAGAAAGCAGTGTGATACACTGCTGCCCAGCTGTTGCATTGGAATGCTCTATGAACTGCACCACGTGGATGTCTGAGCAGTTTCCAGGCCTGCCTGTCCTTTGTCCATCTGGTTTTAGAGATGCTGGCATCAGTGCTTGCCATGTACGCAGGATTTTGTTCATCCCTACACAGAGCAGATAGTGCAAGTTGCTGACACAAGGCACCAGGCCCCATGCAAGCAGCCTTTTCCCTTCAGATAGTTTTGTTTCTCTCATCAGAGAGACACAGAGGACTCTTCCCTCTCTATTGCGCCTGTGGTCTGCATAGAGCTCTTGGCACAGGTACAGCAAGGTGCTGTAGATTCAGATTTTTGTTCAAACAGAAGAGGTTGCTAATGATGGATGGTGTGGCCAGCTCCTCAGTTAGAAAAATAAGTTGCCAAATATTTTAACAATTGCTGTGTTAAACATTTGTTACAAAGGAAATTTGGAAGAAAAATAAGTAGTGTCTAAATTTGTATGTAAACAAACCTTGTCTTTTAAGAGGTTCCCCTACCCTCCACCCCAACTCCTTCAGAAGTTAACAGGCAAGTAACCAAGCAAGTATATGAAAAGGAGCCCATGTCATTTCTTGTGCCTTTGCCAGGGATGTCTTTGTCCTTCTGGCTGTCCCTCAGCTCTGAAATTCTGTCATCATCTCCACAACATCTGTATCCCTGTTCAGAATTGTTGTGCCTGCCTGCACACCTTCCATTTCCCACAAAGTGCTTCTGGTTTGCAGGCTATATGAGGAGGAGGTTGATTGAAGCCTCTGTGGAGACATTAAAGGAACACATAGTAGCTGTGGGAGACTTCTCCATTCCAAAAGGTTTAGGAATATGCCTGTTAGAATTTTCTTCTAATTTCTGTTCTCAGGGAAAAGAAAGAATAAAAGGACTTGAATTCTCTCTTGGGCACAGACTTTCAGAGTTACTATAATGCATGTCACTTTGTTTCTCAGGTTCATGCGTATATAGGGTTATAGCAATGCTCTTTCTCCATTATGGATTTTCTAAGGCAACGTATAATAAGATTCTGGAAAGCAGAAATAATGCTGTGACAGGTATATAAGTTATAAAGCATTTAAAATTGTGTGTGGTAATTAAAGTGTATGAAAAATATCTACCAGTGATGTAGTGATACATGCCACCTGCTTTCCTTTTTTTTCTTTTAAAACAGCTTAAATTTACAAACTACTTGTCTGCATTGATTTGGAGAGAAATTAAAAGGTCCTTCATATTCCACTGACAAATCATTCTCTGGATTTGTTTACTGTTGAACTCTACAAGGGAAAATGAAAAAAGATTATTTTTAAAGAAGAAACTAAAGCTTTAACAGTGACTGATCATTGTATCTTAAATCTCTTGCTTTTGATGACCCCTTCTGTTTGCAGAAGTTTATAGTGTCTTAAAGCAGTAGTAGAAAATGCTACGTTCTGGTGCTAGATATCAGGAGTGTCTAGAGAATAAGGAGGATTTATTTTTCTTATTTTTTAACTACTATTTTAGTCACAATGTGTGCATTTTAAGGGTTACGTGGACTCTAGTGATCAGTTCTGTATTGTGTGGAGTTGCAGTGTCTATTTTCCATATCACTGAAAATTACAGGTGGTTGTGAATGTTCCATGGGAATGATTTTCTGGGAAAAGGTTTTTTAGAAAATTGAAACTTTCATTTGGGAAATCAAAATGAAAGACTTCGTTTTATTGTCAGTTAAACCTAAATCATAAAACTTAATTTTACAGAAGTGAGCCAAATGTTTTATTTTGACTCAGTTCAATATACGTTTAATTTCAACTTTCCAGTTTGCTGGGAGACCAGAATGAAGGTTGAAATGTCAATATTTCTCAATGGATAGGAATGTTACCCAGCTGTACTCAAAATGTAGTTGCAAAATTCTTCTTTAGGTATCATAGACCAAAACTGCTTATTCTGAGGCTATTTTCAGTATATGCTCTTTGCTGGGTGGTGAAGGAAGCAAGTCAGTCCAACAGTTATTTCCTTAGTCAGTTGTAAATCAAAAGCAGGACTTAAACCAGTGACATTTCATGCATAGAACCTCTAGGTAGCACCTTAAAGCTCAAACCCGTACTGTGTGATTTAAAGTCTCTTTTTTACAGACAAAACTGCATCAGGATCTGTTTCTAAATTTTACCCAGGCATTGCTAGCAGCAGAGGATGGTCCATGCTAAGCTGGTCCAAGTGGCATTCTGTGCCAGGCATTTGTCTATTCATGCTACCTGTGGCTGAGCCCTGTAGGTGGTGGTGTTTGGAATGCTTGTGCACTCAGCATAATGTGTAATTGCATGTTATTCTAGGTGGGGGGAAAGGCCAGTGGCCATCAGCATCAAAACTGGAGCAAAACTCAGTTGGACAGTATGAGGAGGACTTCAGTCTGGGGAGGCAGAAGAGGCTATAAAACTGAACTGGTTCCTAAGCCAATTTGAAAATCAGTGCACCTTTCTACATGCTCTTGCTGTCCTCTTTCCCAGAAGCAGTGCTGCCTGTGCTTCTGCCTCCTCCTTTTTTCCCCTGCTTACTCATTAATCTGTGGTCCCCAAATGTGGGGTGAGACTGCTTGTCTTTGCAAACACAAGAGTGAGTCTTTGCGTGTGTCACCAGTAATTTCTAGAGCTTAAATGGCATCTTATTTAACATAATTCCTAAGTTTCATGATCCTTCCAAGCCAACTTCCTTGTGTTTTTCTGTGGGGAGTGTGTGTGTGTGGCATCTCTGAGCCCTTCTGCAGTTCTGTCTTGCATGCCGAGACAGGAGTTGTGTTACTTCAGTTTATGAGAGCCTGTCATCATTTGGTGAAGAGACAGTGAAGAAGCAACTTTCCCCTGTGCTGCTCCCTCAGCCATTACTGACTCATTAAAAGCATTTACTTCTTATTAATGCATCGTGGGCAGTGTCTGAGCAGTAGCTGTGATGGGAGTTAGGAACACAGAGGCTCACGTGTTTGAGCAGAGAGAAACCTGCATGAAGGAAAACACCCTCTGCCTTTATTGGTGTCTTAAAGCATGCGGAGTCAAGGTGTATTTAAACAAATACATCTGCTTCAATAGGATGTCAAGGGTGACAGCCTCTTCCGTTCTCTTCGTGATTGTCCTAAAAGTAGATGTTTCATCAAAATCATATACTTTGTCAGGGGAGATCCTACATTAACCCCCCCTCCTCCTTCCGCCCCCAAAAGCAAAGGTCTCTTTAATCAGCTGCTCGAGTGCTGTACCAATTACCTCCCTACAGGGTGACCTTTTTATCTCATAATGGCATTTTGGAATCCAGTCCCCCTAACCACACTGGGAGTGTATGCATGTCACATTTCCAATTCTCTCTCTCGCTTTTTCTCCCTGCTGTTGTTGGCACTGAATAAGGACTAATATATTCATGACCTAATTAGGGTAAATTTTGCATAATAATGGCCTCCCCGGGGGAAACTTTTTTTGGGTGATTTTTGCATGTGCGTGTGTGTGCACGCTCACACTGTTCAGACACATTAACTGGAACAAGTGTTTCTTAATTTTTTAAGTGTTTAAGTTATTAGAAGTATTTTTATGTCACTTAAAATGGAAATGATAGAACAGGAGACCCCAGAGGAGGCAAAGATTGTTAAAATTTTTGCTCTGGGTTTCCTGTTATTGTGAAGCTTCTGATTGTCCAGAACAGTATCATGCTGCCTTGCCATTATTAGACTTCTGTGCTTTCAAGGCTTCATCTTATCCTTACCAGCTTCCTCCTTCCCCTCTGTCATTCAGCTTTTTTCCCCTCATATCCTCATTTGACCTTCAGTTTTCAAATGAATCCTTCGTTTCCTGTAGTGGTCATTTATTTGACCTTATCTTTACTGACGGCCTATGCTCTTTCCCTCTGCCTCTGACATCTCAGTCCAAATTTTTGTGATCTGCTGTAGCTGGTGCCCATCTTTGCAGGCTGTCTCTGCCTGATTTACCAAGTACTTGATGTCTCTGACATTCCTTTCTGACCTTTCTGTTTTCCCTCACTTCACAGTTTCCACTGTCTTCTCTTCTTCAATTTGTATAGATTGTCTTTCCTGAAATACAGCTTCTACTCCCAGCCCTCTCTTCTTGAGCTCCAGTTCTTCCTTTGCTTACAGTCCTTGCTGTTTCTTAGCTATGGTTTCCCATTTTCAGTTTTCTAGAGATTCTAAGTGCAACCCTTCCTAGCAGAGGTCATGGGCCACATTTCTCAGTATTTCACTGGTATAAGTAAAGGAACTCTATTGACTTTGACAGTGTTAGCAGAGATTTGCATCAGCAGGACACATTTATTTTCATAAGCATATTAATCATATTTCCCCTAAACTGCTGTTTAAAGAGCATTAAGCGATTGCGTTGAGCACTTACTTGCTCTAAAATGACACTACAGAATGGGTTTGCTGAAATTTTTATTTTATTTGTTTTCTGTTTTCTTATGTATTTATTTTAGTTGCAGTAAATAGTTCACTAGGAGTTTGTGTCAATAAGGAAGATAAGCTTTCCATAGTCAAATGCTTTCTAGTGTTGAAAAAGTTCCTTATGCCTTGCTGCACTCCTTGTTCTTCAAGCCCTGGGCTCTCCGTCTTCAACACTGCTGGATTCGTCCCCTATCACCCTGTGATTTCCCTGTTTATCCTTTGTACATGCAAGTCTGCAAACCTTGTGAAGGCCTCATGTTATTCACTTGAACCTATCACTGTTTAAAATGATAGGCTCAAGTTTTTAGGATGTTTAGTATGAGCTTTGCCTGCATCTGAAGATCCATTTCTTGCCTCTGTAACAGTCCTCTGTTCTGTGCCTAACTCTGCCAGCTTGCATCATGCCTGGTTGACAGCATCCCCTGTCAGTTCCAGTATGTGTACATGTGCCAACAGAGGATGGAGAATTAAATTAGCATACCCCAAAACAGTTGTTATCAAAATCTTGTTTTGTAAAAAAGAGTTTGGGAATGTATCTGTCCATATTAGAAAGCCTCGTTAAATGTTCCTCAGCACTGTTCACTGTAACACAAATGTTTTTTGGGATAACTGAAAGATACAGGATGCAAAACTGGGGTGTTCAGAAGCTTGCTGCATATCCTGGCAGCCTTGTGTTTGGATGTTGGTGCTTGCATTGCTTTCATACATACCTAGACTGTAGCATGTAAAAGGGAATGGGCACATGATAAATGGGAACCACTGCAAATGTAGAATGCAGTTGGAGCATTGCCATAATCTCTTTCAAGCCACAGCTCAAATGCACCTTATATTTCATTGTCTCCATGTGCAGATTCGAGCCAGGGTGCATGGATTGTGTGTCAATACCTACAGATTGGAGGCTAATGGGCTTAGGAGTGAGTAAGCAGGTACAGACGTCAAAGCTCTGAAAATCACTTGATAGTGTATAAAACTGAAGGTGCTACAGGAACAGGTGGGCTCGGGTGTGGGGATGGAAGACAAAAAGGAAGATGTGGATAGATTTGAGGTAATTCTGAATATTTTCACAGCAGTTCTGCCTAATGTTCCATCTGTGCTTTTGTGCTTCACATGGAAGAGATGGCATATCCCCTTCAGATCACTACAGGAAGGGTGATTTTGAGGATTGTGATAAGCTCTGCACATGGGGGAATAATTCATAACCAGAACACAAGGGGCTGTAAGAGTCCTGTGCCGAGTATTTTTGGTAACCTTTTCAATCTGCTGTCTGTTGTTTGTCAGTATTGTTTCTTTCAGTCAGGCAAAACTCATATCTTACTTATCCTTTTCTTTCTTGTAATACTCAACAGTGGCCTAAGATTGAATATCTCTTGCACTAAAATAGAAAAGCAGAAGGATAAAAGGGGACCACTGTGTTTAAGTGGGAAATGGTTAGAAAAATGGAAAACACATATTTTGATTCTTTGCAGTAGCAAAACTGTATTCCTGACTTTGCAGAAGTTAGATAGGACCTGAATCTTTTATTCCCAGGTTCCTTTATTCTTCAGAGCTTCAGTTAAGAACACCAAAATGGGCTCGCTTTGGTCTGAGTTCTGACCACTTGATTCTCGCATTTAGGCTTTTCAAAGCTGATTTTCTTAGGAAGTTACTGCTATATGCTGCTTCTGCCATCCACTCCTGTAGAAACCAAACTTGTGGTACTTCCTATGAGCTTGACCAGGAAATCAACAGATCCTGTTGATAGCATGACAGCAGCAAACACAGGTGTACACAGGATATCTTTGAACTAGACGCAAAATGAAATTTTTGGGGTACTATTTATGAAGATCTTTCACTAAACATAGTTAACATCCCTTGCTCTTGGCCTCATTTTGTCCCTACAAAGTGGATCATATGGGGTTTTCTGATCCAAGTTTCTGATGGGTGCTTGATTGCAGGATATTACTCTCAGTATTTTCATGTGGGCTGTTGCTGCAGTATCCCAATTCTGTTGCTCTTACCCATTCTATGTCTACTGGAGTAAAGGCATTTCTTGTTTAATTCCTCCCATTACCCTTTCCTATGGAGATGGATCTGGTGACAAAGTTGACCATATATTAGAAATCAGGAGCTTTGGTTTGGCTTTACTTTATCATTTAAAGAACTAACAGTGACTCAGGATGCACAAATTAGATTTTCCAAAGAATTTACTTCAGAAATGCACGACTTGACATTTCAAGAACAATGAGAAATCCAAATCATCATCTACTGTTTCCTTGACACCAGTTGCATCTTCTTGCTGTACCCAAATGAAATAAATCTGGAATAGAAAAGGGAGTGACACTCAAGAGTACTTGAGAGTCTGGAGCTCTCAAAGTCAAGAAAAGAGAGAAACAAAGAAATCAAAGCACAACAAAAAGCAAAAAAACCCTATGCTAGGCTGAATAAAGGAAAAATTAAATTCAACATCCCCTGACAACTTTCTGGGGCTGCTCGCAGTACAGTACTAGGACAGCATGAAGATATTCCCCTGCTAATTCCCTATTCTCTAAAAAGCTTGAGAGATGAGTAAAGATTGAAAGGCAGAGAGATCTTGCTTCCCTTTTTTGACAGATTTCCACAAATACATAGTTAATCCTTAAATCTTGTATTGTCTGTTTTGTTCTGACTGTGTCATTTTAGATCCAATCATTTCATCCTTTTGAGGGTTTCTAAGGGAGCAAAACCTCAGCCTGGAAAAATGGTGTTTTATTCCTTTGTCTCATGTCACCTCTTTTCTTGATTAACTGCAGCAAGTGTCTTGGGGAGAAGGGAGTCTGTGGCTGCTGGGTACTCTGGTTCAGAAGGTTTCTTTAACAGCTGGATCAATAACTGCTTCTTCCAGATGCCTGTTTCCTTGATTGATCTGGTTGACTTTTTCCTTTTTCATCATCTGTTTTTTTTTTTTCTCCTTGGCACTTAATTTTAATTCATCTATGAATGACCCTCCCCCTCTCCAGATGCTACTGTATATTTAAATGCTGCCTGGCTGTTCTGGGGACTTGGCACATCCCTAGCCCTGGGACTCTTATATAGGAAAAAAAGCCTCAAAACTCTCATTAAATAGCCCTTTCTGGGCAAGGCAGTGGACTGCCTTGTCGCAATCTTCCTTGCAGAAGCCAAGCCTCCCCTGAGAAGGAGGGCAGGTCAGTGCCTCACTTGATCATGCAGAGGCAGCCAGACCCAGCAGGGTTTATTAGTGTGGGCTCTGCACCCCAGCTTGGTGTGAGGGAGATGTGCCTTCCTGCTCTGCTGCCAGCACTTTCCTCATCTCCCCTCCCAGCCTCTCCTCCTGGATGTGCAGAAGGCACTTTCCTTGGGTTCTGACCAAAGAGTAAAACCAGCAGGATGCCCACCCATCTTTATCCTCTATGAAGCACGTTGTGTGAACACCAGCACCCTTTTCCCATCCCAGGGAGGAGAGACCATGAAGCTCTCATGTACCTGTGAGAGCACCGAGTCCCTCACATTGCAGTGCTCTCTGGCTTATGAGACTGCGTGACAGTGCTGAGTTCTCCACTCACGCATAAAAGAGTTCACAAGGCCCAGCAATTGGTTCCATCTCACCTTCCAGCAGGGATGAATTTTTTCATTGGAAAAGTGAAAACATTTTCCATTGGAAAGTTGTTTCCAATAATTTTTTTTTTTAATTTGAAAGTGTCTTTTGGTTTTGCAATACTAATTCACAGTGTTGTTGTATCATTTCTGAATCAAGAAACTGTAAAAACGCCTTGGTTTAATCTAAACACAATGTTTCCAATTCTCTAAACCAAATGTTTAGATGTGTGTTAAAATTTTATTTCATAGAAAATATCAAAGTTGTTTGGCTTTGTTCTGACGTAGAATGAAATAAAACCTTAATGTTGCTTTCAGTATGGAGAAAATGAAAGAAAAAAACCCAAAAGCTCTCAGCAGGAAAAGTCTCCAGGCCTCTAACCTACTCTAGGAAAACTGATACTCTTATCTGTGTTGGGATTTCCCCCAAAATCCATCCTAGTACACATATCTCTGCTGGTTGTGGAAATGGGAGTTTTACCATCACGCTAAGGTGCCATATTCCCCTATAACAAAGTATTGTCTAAGTTGTGTAGGCAAAACACTGGGAATTGGTCCGCCAGTATGTCAGGCAACTGTAGCTATGCGCAACAAAAATTAGGAAGGGTTGAGAAGTAAATTTAGCAAAGCTCAGCAGAGCCATAAATTGCCAGGCAGAGATGCTTATTAGTTTCTTGGAAAATTAACTAGCCTTTCTTCATCCAGGGTGATGAGAGCTCCTTTTGAGTTCACTAAGGAATCACCTGTTTGTCTTCAGGCCTGAGACCTTTGTGCACCCATTCCATGGCTTTGATTAATCTGGAACCAGAGACACACGTGTGAAACGCACGCATCCAGTGTTCCAAGCTGAAAGCATTCCGACCCAAAAAGGATTTTGAAGAGAAATTGCCTCTGTATTTTCAGATTCATGAGTCTTCAAGGGGCACCTTTTGAGATAAACTTAATTAAGCAAGTCATTCTATTAATCAGTTCTAATTACTCATGCAAATCACAAGTGCTCTGGTCTGTGGTTAAGTGAAACCTGATTTGATCCCAAACGCAGCTGGGCTCAGTAAGTCCAGTGGGTATTTTCAAGAACGTGCCTTAACTGATCTTCCTGCTTCTCTCCAGATACAGTAATCTTCTGGAGACTGTAATGTGAATTGATTAGTTGTCATGGGCCACAATGCTATTAACCTAAACACTGGGAAAGGGGATGGAAAGCAGAGTATGGAGTGCAGGAATTCTTCCTCTCCGTCTGTTTTGTACACATATGTGCCTGTGCACAGGAGAAGGTCAAGACTATGGGCACGTAACAGGGAAGGCAAAACTACGTGTGTGAAATCTCTTCTAAATTAAAAAGAGCTGTCTACCCTTTTCAAAGCAGCGATCTGCAGTGACTGTTTCCTGGGAACAAGGGAGCCAAATTTGTCAAAGGGACTTGACTCAGAGTAGGGCATGATTCTGTGTGACTTGGGGCCCCAGCATGTCATTCTCCACCTTAATGCCACTATGTAAGACAGCTGTGAATAACTCAGTATTAGCCCGGCAGGGAATGTGGACAGCAGAGGTAAATGAGTGAGTGATTGCTGGCTTCACCTTGATTGATTTGCGTAACACAGTGGTGTTGGTTAAAGGGCTGTGAACATGGGTTTGTTCTTTTCCCTGGCTTTAAAGTGTCAGCAGCATAAATATTCATTAGCATAAGAGTGGCGTTAACACTTCAAAAAGGTTCCTATTTCACAGAGTCTGGCTGTGAGACCTATGCCTTTGATTACCTCAGAGTAGAGAAACTCCCTTTGCTTGGCCTGGGGTTTCCCTGGACCCTGACTGTAGTTACCTTCTCCAGTGGGCTGCATTCAGAGTATGCCAGTGGAGCCGAGGGCCTTGTAAGCTTCCATCAGCTTGAACCACTATTTTGCAATGCATCTCTCCTGAGCTGAGTTCAGCAGTGGTCAGCCACTGGTTGAAGATCCCTCACAAGGCAGCCCAGGATATGGGCTCACGATGATTATTTGTTTATTTGCATGCATGCTCACCCTGTGCGCACACATCCACGTGCATTCTCCCTCCCTTTCACACTTGCTTGCATGACTGGCAAAATGAGCTACAAGCAGATAAAAATTGAAACACAGAAGAGAGCAAATTACAACATGTTCAATTATCTTTTTCGAAATCATTCTTCATCTCTGCTCTACTCAATGCCTGGTAATGTTTCCTTTGTAATCTGACAAGGGCATTTTTTTTGCCTTACTTGTTTTATCCCGTCTCCTGGGTGGCAAGGTGGTCACAGAGTGAGGGAGTGGAGAGAAGTCATGTAGCAGGGCCAAATACTTCAGACTGTGTTAAGTGGAGATCTAAAAGACCAACACTTTTTTGGTCTCTGTTCAACGGCCTGAGCAAGGAGTTCTCTCTCTGACAACTGTGAATGTTTTTTCTTGTTGCATGCAAATACTACAATGGCAAACACTGCTTCCCTCCCCACCACTTTCTTGCCAGGGAGGCAGGCAGAGATAGCTTTGCCTTGTTTACTTCCTTGCTGTTCTGCGCTCTTGACGAGCACTGCCAGCCTCCTGCTGGCCTCACCCAGGGCTTTGATAATTAATGGGCTCCATCTCCTGGCTCCTTGCACCAGCCCTGTGATGTAAAAAGGACTCAGGTAGCCATGGCTGCCTCTGGGTTTCCTTCTCCTTTGACCAGGAAACTTTAGCATTCCTTCTGAATTGACAGTGATGAAATTTTTCTGCCAGTTTACCAGAGGAATATTCCTTCCATATCCCTGAAGACTAGCACAAAGAGATCACCCTTTGGGCTGGGAGGAAGTTGTGTTCTTTATGGTCTATTTAGCTCTTGGCCTCTCTGCTGAGGAACTGTCAGAGAATATAGAGTCAAGAGCAGTAGTAATAATGTTTTAATAATGAGGATACCTGTCTGCACTAAAACAAGATTACATCAAGACATTTTATGCAGTTCACGTGCAAGTTAGAAATGACTTTTGGTGATGCCAGCAGGGATTGCATTAGAGGACTGAACAGTAAGTGCTAGAAATTGACCATTAAAGTTGTGAGAAATTTTTTCAAGTAATGAAACATATTTAAACGCATGTGTTATAAAGGTGAAATGGTTGAGCAGCTTCCAAGTCATATTATGTCTGGTAAAGAGCCTGATCAACTTAAATCTGGAAAGGAATATTTTGTGGTTTAAAGTAAAGGGAGGGGTGGTTTTTTTTTAATATTAATACCAGAGTGATAGGGTTAGTGGGATGTTCTTGTTGAGGTAAGAAGTGACTAGAGAAGAAATGTAAGCAGCCCAAAGCACTTGTATTGCAATACCTAGACAAGACAAAGGATGGCAAAAAGCAATTGTATTTCTGGGAGGACTGTCTTGCCCACAGTTGCTCAAAGACCTGTTGGAGGAACTGGTAACTTAGCCCATCTTTTGGGAATCTTAGCTCAATACTCAGATCTAAAACAATGTTTTCTGTTGGTTACTGTCAATGTTCATCTTTCAGGGGAAGACTTGAGTCTGGCACATTAGTTGTCCTCAGGCATTCTAGGAGCCCTGAAGATAGCCTTAAACTCTCTGTCCAAAAACCCAAATAAAAGAGCAGGGTATTGATACAGAAAATCAATGAGAGCACCTAATGAGAAAGAAATGGCACATGTTACGATCTGCAAATATTAAACCCCTACCCCACAAAATCAGAGAAAGTAAGAATACCCTTTTGTATTTTTCTCCAGTGAATATGTGGGGAAATAGGGACATAATAGAGCTGTTATTTAACCAGCATCACACACTAAAACAGGGAAAACCTTTTTAAGATCTACATATTATCAAATATAGCATCATTTTCCAAGCCAATAAAGTACAAAATGCAGACAGTCATGGTGTTGCATAAATGACATCAGAGGTGCTCCAAAGTGACAGCTTAAGGGACTTGCATGTTTTGACTAGCAGTTCAAAATACTTTTAGCAGGAGGCCTCAAAACCGGAGTCCCTAAATCACTGGCTATTTTTGCAAATGCAGGTCTACATTTTTTTAAAATTCACTTCTAATAATTTAAAGTGTCATCTAGGGAAGTAACATTTGGGTTTAAATTTATGGAACCAATTGAATGTGTGATATAAATCTATATCATTCAGCAGTTTCTCCGGGAGTGAATCTTGCAGAGATTTTTATCCTGATAGTGGCCCTTTAAAAGAAAAAGAGCAGGAAGGTACTGAATTGGAACAACCCAGCATCTCTCTTGTGTTTGTCTTTGATAAACACTACAATTTATTTAAAACACATGGAAGGGAGAAAAAATATGGCAAAGTTAAATCCCAACAAATTGTTTTATATTTACAAATGAATTAGATTATTTGCATTTGTTGTGTTTTTGAGTTTCTTTGAAACTGCAAATTAATGAGAAAAAATTATTTCCGAATCTTATTTTACTTAAAGGCGAGTTTAGCAAAGGCAATTTGCATGTAAATCAACGTTTACCTGACGCGTGCAATTTCCACAGTTAGATAAACCATAACATGAAACAGATGAAAGACATGGGAACTGTATAAAAATTCTTTGAAAGATAATAGGCGGCAGTTTGCAATAAATATTCATTAAGTGAGAGGGTGCCCTGTTCTCTCTCTGTGCTGCACTCCATACAGCACTCACCTCTTTCTGACAGCCTCCTTGCTGCACATCTTTGCTCTCCTATTTCTTTCTTATTTAATCTGTCTGCTTCCTTGCACTGCAGCAGGGGTCACTTTCAGTATGGGATGTTCTGTGCATTTTCACCATCCATCTCTATTTGTGGGATTTATAATGCAGACCAGGAATGAGGCATGTGAAAAATCATCAGGGAGGCAGGAGCTATTCCCTGGCTAGGAACTAGCAGCCTTGGGCAAAGCAAACAGTTGCTGGGGGCAGTAGGCTACAGGAATGGGAGGGCAATTGTGGCCCTGCTGTGACTCTCCTGCCAGCTTTTCCTGATGCAGTCTCTGCAAGGCAGGCTGGATGCATATCCTGCCAGCACCCCACTACAGCTAGCTGAAGGAGTGTTGGGGTGCAGGACACAAGGTTCTGCTCTAATAGACAAAGAAAGCTGAGTGACCACTTGGCTTTCCAACCCTCTCCCCACCCCCTTCATGGTTGTGGGGGGAAAAAACTGATTCCCTATCGGTCTAGCCTTTATCTCTGGGGCAGCAATTGTTTCATTTGGCTGATCCGAAAATGTAAAGCCAAACAATTTTCTAGAACACAGCTGTGACCAAAAGGCTGCCTGAGAGAAGTACAAGCCAAAGGAAGTCTCATGCCAAGTCCTGTGTGCCTCTATGGTAGGGGTTGGCCCTTTGATGGTTCTTACATATACACGTAGCATCAGAGATGTTGTCACATATTTAGAAGTCTATGGAACTTCTGTGAGTGATTGAGCATGCTTATTATTTCAGCCAAATAATTGATATTTCAGCTAAAATAGACAACACATTTACCACACTCAGAATATGGCTGATTTCCTGAAACCTGCACTTTTAAAAACAGCTGGTATGTGGCCAGTTCAAAGATCAAATGCTCTGTGTTATAGTGAATTCACACTGCATTTTATTGTAGGTATCTTCTGCTACCATTATTGTGTGGTGTCTGATCTCATGCCTAGAGAGCCATCAAAAGCTGTGATGTATGGCCAGATTGTGGACTGGCAATATGCTGTGAAATTGTAATAGCAGCAGGCTTGCAACATATCTGGGAGGGCTGTGTTCCCACTCCCCAAAATAAGCCGTTTTCTCAAATGACTGATCTCATGTTTGATAGGCAGTATGCTCCTCATGTGCTGCACTGCAGGATTTCCCCAGGAGCAGCGAGCAAACACATGCTTCCTCAGGTGGCTGCTGCAGAGCAGACCTTCCTTAGGACAGACCTTGCTGAAGCCCATCCCCTTACACTACAGCAGGACTGTGGGCTGGGGGATCCCTGCTGTTCTCACAATTAAAGTGTGGTTCCCATTGCTTTGTTGATTGTGTGAGAGTCATCTGTCACCTTCCTTTCCTAAATTTCATCTCATTCCATCCTGCTAGCCTGCAGGACTGCAGCTAGAGCACGCCTCTGGGGCTTGGTATGTCCTTGGGAACAGCCGTCATCTTTTCTGATGCTTCCTCCTGCACTTGCACTGTAGAACAGTGTGATCATTTTCAGCTACAGAGCCAGCTCCACTCACTCACACTCTCTATTTACATTTAATATCCCTTAAATGATTAAAGCAAACGTTTGTAATTAAATGTTAACGTGTTGTAAGTATCTGCAGCCAGCGTACTGTCCACCCCTCTAATCTCATGTATGTGGACATAGCCCCTGGACTTAAGGAGAAAATTACTTTTTGAAACTTTGATGGGGGAAGCACGAATAACTCATCCAGTCATCCCCATTAAGTTAACTCTTTGCCCTTGGGAAGATCATCATGCTGCTGCATTCTCAGGGGTGGATGATGGCATATGCTCAGGTCCTCTTATGGCTGGCTCAGCATAGGGCAAAATCAAGCCTACAGACACTCTGTATGGGCTGAAGGGACAAGGAGCAAATCACATTGTTATAAAAATGGGAATTAGATGTGGATTAAAGTAGTTTTATTTTTCTTTCTCTCTCTCTTTTTGTATATACACCATTAGATTGTTTGCATTTCTCAGTCTGGGTTTTTAATTCCATTTTAACAGTGGAGTTTTCTTGGTGTTCTATTTTCCTCCAAAAAAGGTTCTTTCCCACCCGTGTTAGACTGTGCCAACACCTTTTCATGGTGTGTCACTATTTACTGCAACACTTCTTGCTGCAGTCAGTGGAGTTCCTGAGGAAGATGTTCCCGCAGTTTCACCCCCTCTGCTGACTACTTCTGCAACACCAACACTGACAGAGTTTAAAAGGTGGTGAGATTTGCTTCAGTGCCAGGATATTCCTTGAGCAGTGCTGTCACTCTAAGACAGCTGTGTGCACTCTGCCATTTGCCTCCCTGGATCCCAAAGCAACTCTGAAGTAGACAGAAAACTGTCCCCCCATTATTTCCACTTAGCCTTCAGTCAGTCTGGTCTTTAAATGTTTAGATGTTTGTTGGACTGTGAGGTGTTTCAGAGATACCTTTTATTTTGAGGTCACTGTGGTATTTCAGAAATGTGCTCCCTGTTCTTGCTGGTTTTGTGGTAACCAACTTTATTCTTTCATGATTTTTATTTCTTCAGTATTAAAAGTAGGTCTTCTGAAAATAATCTTCTATTTATGCAGACAAGACAGAAGTGACTAAATTAAGTTTTAAGTCCAATGTATGTTTCTCTCTAGAAGTTCCCAGTGCACAATATTTTGGCTCATTCCTGTAATGTTAGTGTTCAATGTTTGAGAAGATGATTGAAATCTATCCACATCTTGGCTAATGAGAACCTCTAAACTTGGTTAGGATCAGAAACAGTAAACTGCATCTTCACATGGATTATTCCAGTATGGCTCCAGTGAACTTTTTCAGTTTTAGTCCCTCATGTTGCATTGAACTATCAGCTGTAAAAATACTTGCAAGCCATCTGCAGTATTGAACAGTTATTGAGGGAAGGCATGGTGGCTATAGAAATACTTTGCTTCTGTCAGTAAGACAGCTTCTTATGCGTGCTTCCTATATTAAGGTTGTCATCTAAATCTTTTATCATTATGCTGCAGATGATGGTGATTTTCTTTGCTTTTCTTTGGCACAGTGTAGTTGGTTGGAATTGTCTCACCTAGAAACTCCAGAGACATTAGAAAAGGTCTTCTGGATTTGTTCAAGCCTGTTTTTTGAGATGTCATGCAGTTTATTAAAAGAACTGCGAGTGTTCATCAAACTAGAGAAAAACATCTCTCTCTGTAGTCCCTTGGATGTGCCAGTCATCAGTGTTGTAGACATACATGAATAAAGGATGGCACTTACTTGTGGCTGACCCCACAGAGCAGGTGAGAATCTACTCCAGCTGTTAAATATGAAATAAAAAACTGAATACTCACTTGTCAAATGCTTGCTTAGTTGGCAAGGGCCTGTGGTTTCACAGCTGATGGTTCAATTTCTTAATCCCAGCTCTCCACATGTGTCAGCATCCTTGTAGACAACAAACTTGGTATAGATGCCCAGGTAAATAGAAATAAGCTTGGCGAAGAATGAAAGCTGTGCCTCTGGGGTGCCAAACAAGGTTTGCTTAGTTTCCCTATGGTAACATCTCATTCATGGGGTACTAGAAATATTATATTCATTGGTGCTGAAACTTACTCCAGACTTTTTCTGGAAGGATGAGCAAGTCCCCTCATGGCTTTGTTTTAGACGGCTTTCAAGGCAAATGCTTAAGTCACTTCCATTCATGTCAAGTTCCTGGAGGAGAAAAAAACATCATGAAACAGAAGCTACAGCTATACGTTTTGTTTAAGAGATTGCTGTCAAGCCCTTTAAGCGCAAATACCAAATATGTCTTCAAATTTCTGAATTCTCTTGAGGACCATGCTCTATATTCTACTACAGCAGCCTTGCTTTTTAAAAACCAGTCCTCTGGTATTTAGTAATCTGAAGGAAATACAGGACCCTTTCAAGCACTGTTAAAAAAAATGCTCATGGTTGATGGCATGGAAAGCTAGTCCAGTATTCTGAGCAGCAGCTTAACTTTCTGATATCTTGTCTACATTCAAATCCCTGGTGCACAGGGCTGTTAGGGTTTTAATAGCAATTCACATGCATGCTAATTTTTACCTGCCTCACTCCTCCATCCATAAAATGGGGAAATAGGTTTGTGGGATAAAATTTTGCAGTGTTGTGTAGAATTCACACCCTGAGATGACAGAGTTGTAAGGAAGCAAATAAAATGCTCCTGATTAGAAGTCAAAGTTTCACGGTGGTCCCCACGTTCTTCACTGCTGCTGAGCATTCAGGTGATTAAAGTTAACCATTTGCATGCTGTTGTCACGTTTTGATTAATGTAAAAACATTTACTTGCATAAGGAAATAGAGTTCAAAATGAGTGGTATTTAATGTATTTTTGATCAGCCAGTTAGGAGACAGAAGCTGTGCTACGTGACTCTGGTGAATATTGCAAGTCATTCTGTAGTCAACTGGATGCTTGCTGCCAGAAGCTCAAGAAAGGCACAGGGGCAACATTGAAGCTACCCTGGAGAAAAACACTGCTTCTGAATGACTCATTTTAAGAGGTGTCATGCGCAAGGTGGAAATATGAAATTAGGGAGTGTGGGTTGAGGAGATGAGTAGATGACCATGATCCCTTCATTCAAAGGCCATATGATGCTTTCCAATAAATTCAAAGAGAAATGTAAGTCCTTCTCTTTTTCTATGAAGTTTACAAACCAGTGCAGCTGATAATAATGTTTTACATTGCACCATTCATCCAATACCAGAAAATAGCATCCTTAGAAGTGTTATTTATACAACATATTAAATGTACTTTTACTGCATTTTGTAAATTTCCAATTTTCAAAATAACTGATATTCTTCAAAATCCTGACTTAGACATCCTGTGACTATGGTATAATCACAGGTTTCTTGTGTTTGAATGGAAAATATCTGTTTTCTTCTTGTAGTTGTGCAAAATAACTTGAAAGCATGATTCATAAAGGCTCAAAAACTAAATTTCAAGTTAGAAAGCCAACATGCATGTTTTCAAATCTCAGTGTTTAAGCCCATCCTGAGATTTCTTTCTTTAGGCTTGGTTCATTATTTTGACATAGTTTTTGTTTGAGGATGACAATCCTGTAGGTGAATGTTGAAGTCTTGCCTGGTTCCAGCTCTGTGCATGCGTGCAGCAGTAGCTGAAGTGAGGGTTGTGGTGGTGACATTCATGGTACCACTGAACTTCTGATATTTCTGCACTGGGACATCATGTCTTTTTAAAGACAGATTTAAATTAAATGCTTAGGGTGTCCGTACCCACAGAATATTCATACTGTCTTTTAGATTGTTCTGAGATTGGGAAGCACAGCCAAGGGGCAAATATTAACATATCTTTGAACCTTATGAACCTCCTGAGAAACGTTACAGCCACTAACATTCAATATCCACCAAATTATTGAGAATTATATGACACACATCAGTCACTTTGATGTTCATGGGACTTGAGCAGTCTGTATCTGACTCACCTCTTGCTTTGTGACTGGTCTACCCTTGTGCAAAGTGATCCTCTCTTCCAAGCCTTCCTTGCTGATTGCAGCACATCTATTTCTTTTTCATGAATATGTTTCTGTGCCAATTTTACTTCCTCTCAAGAAGCTGCTCAGCCTAGACTGGCTCTGCTCTTGTACCTGTTGTCCTTTCCAGCTGACAATACTACAAACCCATGCTGGCCAGCAGAGCCCCATTGCCATGACCAGCTCCAGTGACCTGAATGGTGTATTCCCATCATTTGCCTTTGCAGGTCTTAAACACTCCATGGGGATGACTCAGCTGGTTCCTTTTCCTTAGTGCCAGCATTCGGTTACCAGCACCAAAAAGCAGACTGCATCTTGCACAGCCAGGTACCCCAAAATCAGTGCAGCACTGACTTCTTGGTGATTTTGCTACCTGTCAGTTTGTCGTTTCTTGTGGTGTGAAGCAAATTTTACTATAGCTGAAGCCAAAGTCACTCATTCTGTAGCATGTGCAGAAGGGTGCAGTTTATTTATTACTGGAAATATATGTCCCCACCTGTGTAACGTTGTAATTTTTCTTCAGTGGAGAGACCCTTGGTAATAGAGTAGTGGGAAACACAAAAAAAAAAAAAAAAAANNNAAAAAAAAAAAAAGAAAAAAATTAACCTACTTAAGATTTATTAAAATCTTCATATTTCATTTTGAGAACAATCCAGCTGATTAAAATCTATAATATTTTCAGTTACAAAAGTTTTGACAGCATAAATCTACTTTTTGCATTTTCTTATATCATTAAACTGTTCTACTCTATGCTAATGCTTCGTAAAGAGGGTTATTAGCACTCAGGGCGAACCTTAAAAGGGCTGGAGGTTTGATTCATCTATGAAGCACCGACAAATTTGGATTAATTATTCAAATCTAATCCAAACCTCTCGAGTCTGCAAAATTGGGTTGGAAATCTCAAGAGAACAGGTTATCTTGTGGGGTTTCCAGTGCTGCCTGCCTAGTTTTCTGATGAGTCTACATCACCAGTAAAACCTTTTAAATGTACCACTTTTCTAAATTATATTTTAGATTTAGCATTGTCTGAACACTGCAGCTAGTGCTTAAAATTTTCAGCATGGGTGAGAAGTGTTCCCCTGTCACAATTCTGCCCTTTTTTTTTGGGTACAGTACCTGGAATTTCCATGGAATCAAGGGTTAGGAATTTAAAAACAGGAAGAGAAGAGGCTGCTAAGATCACTGCCTCTTGAAATAAATATCCACAGCTATGTTTCCTTCATTGCCAAAAGGTGTAAATTGCCCCAAATATTTGATAATTTTTGTGTGTGTGTGTTGGGGAGTGATTCTGCTGTGAAAAGGTTAGTGTTTATTTAGCATGACAAATAGCTTTGAGTTTCCTAAAGCTCGTCACTTAAAATTGTGTACATACTTAATATTTGATCCTAAATGTGCTTCCAGTTAAGTCCCTTGATAATTGGATGTTCTAGGGCTGTAAGAATTAGTCCTGTGTCTGGACAGAAATATATCGCCCATCAAGACAAAAATTATGCTCTGAGGGACAAGCAGTGAGTCTGGTTTTGTATTTGCAGAGCAGCTCGCACAGCAGGGTCCCTATCTTGATTTGAGACCTCTAGGAACCACTCCAAGATAAGTATCAAATGATAACTCACACCACTCTGCAAGAGGACTACAGATTTTCAAGGAACACTAGGGAATTTTGATTTTATGATCCCAAGAGGAATAGCACAGACTTTTCTTTCTATTTAATGGACAGGGATGCTTGGGTTCTCTTGCTCAGTGACAGGCCAGCAGGCAATGCCGACCCTTGTGTCTGACCTGTGATCAAAATTCCTCCACCTTCTCAGGTAGCAGCTTACCTCAGGTAAAAGGAGGTTCAAAGGCACTCTGTAGAAGGTAAGACATTCATCCCCTTTTTGGGATGCAGACAGAAAGCGTCACAGCTCATGGGTTTTGCAGTAAAAGGCAATTAATTATCACCTCGATGACCTCCTTTGCTATCAAATCACTACTCACATGATTTTACTACTCTTTATAATGTGGTTAAATCCTGACAATTTTATCTATTGATATCAGTGAAAAGTGATGATTGCTCATTACATTAGAAAACCTTGTATTTTATGGTTGTTCCATCTGACTTCCGTGAGCTGCTTTTATACACATATGTGTATTTATATACTATTCCTCTGCTCTCCCTGCCTGCCTTTTGTACAATGTGGTGCTTAGTATAATCCATAAGGCTCAGAATGTATTCTGACATGTTTTGTGGCTGGAGATCTGTCAAAAATCTTCATTTAGTGCTCGTAACCACTTCTGGAAATCAGAAAAAAGATTATTTTCTCTTTTTTTAGGAGAATAATTATTTGGCCAGCCCCTGATTTAAAATATTCAGGTGGATATCACTCTGATAGCTATAGTAAAAGACAATTTGTAAAGCACAAGTTTTTCACCAGTAAAGTTTCACCATGGAGATGAGGTGAGGGTCTGGGAGCAGCAACTTCATGGAGTCCCTTCCTCTGCCCTCTTCTTTTTGGAGAAGGAAACAGGCCTGGAGTAGCTGCCCCTTCTCCCTTCCAGTGTCTTTTGGTGCTGAGTCCCAGGGCTGTGCAGCTCTGCACACTCTAGGAGATTCCTTTTGCTACAGCTGTTGCTCCTGTTTATCTTGAGATTCCCAAGGGCAGAAGAGTCTGTAAGGAGGAGATTTCAGGCAGACACAGGCAACTTGTTTCTTCTCCTAAGCAGTCATTTTATCTCTTTCACCAATGAGCGAGACAGCCCTCCAGTGCTGTCTTCCCAGAGGCTGCAGCTCCCATAATCATTCCTGCATCTTGCTCACCATGATTTCAATTCCCACAGCTGACTCACTCCAGTGGCCCCAATAAGATGTGAGCTCCTTCTCTATCTCCTTGAGCTGCAATGATGAAGGGAAGGAGGGGGAAAAGAAACCATGGGAAGCAAAGATTGTCCATTCTTCTGAAGAATGGCAGAAGTGGTCTAATATTTTCAAGTGAGGGGGGAAAAACAAGGTTGTGCTATCTCTGCTGTACTCATGCTCAGTTTCTGATTTAAGTACCAGTAAAACTAAGGAGAAATCAAAATAGATTTTTTTTCCCCATATTGAATTACAGTGGGGAGACAATATTTCCACTTTTCAGTCCAGTCAAACTTCTGATTTCAGTATTGCCTGTTGTGCTTTAAGCTCTGCTTGTATGGGTTGGAAAGGTAGAGATATGTTCTACTGACTATACTTTTCCTGAGTCATTGTGACTCATGGTCTGTTGAAGAAGGAGGTTTTGGGTCCAGTGCTCCTTCGGCAATGAGCAGTTCAAGAATTAACTCGTTCTTTAAGGAAGCTCAAGGATCTTATCTCCTCTTGTGTCAGGAATAACCTTGACTTAAGCATGACTCAAGTCCCCAGCGTGACTTTTACTCTCCAGACCAAGTTGCCCAACATAACTCCTTTCTATCTTTCTTAGCTGAATTACACTACCTGTCTGCAGATTTTTTTCAGCTCCTCCAGTTGCATATGGTGGCTTTGGTGAGGCCTGGTTGGGAGGAGAAAGCTCTCTCCATGGGGAGTATGCATTCTTCCTTCAAAGGTTTTCTTGGTTTGGGATTTAGGGTTGGTGTGATTGTTTCTTCCATATTCTGTGATACTGAATTGTGGTAGTAGCCTCACTAACAGCTGTCAACCCCCACAACAGAGAGACAGGCAGAGCAACCAAACCCAAACAAGACATGAAATGAAATTCAAAATGTGTTCAGAGAAACATGCTACTTCAAAGGCAGGTGTGCAGGTCCCTCCGGAGCTCATTACTCTAGTCAGTGGAGGGAAGGGGTAATGGAGAGTGTGCAGTGGGAAGCGGTGTCTATTCCTTTCCAAAAACTATAAGGAAATGAATAATAAACCATGCCTCAATTTTTTTCTATGGCCCCGTAGACCCTGGTCTCTTCTCCAGCTTAGCATCTCAGTCTCCTCAGAGGTGAACTGGGCAGGTGCATCCAAGAAAGATACCTGCTGTCAGACACACTGACATGAATCCTCCTCCAAGTAAAGTGTGTTTCACACAGACAAGCTTCACTCTGGTAGCTCTTGCCAGTGCCGTGTGGGCACACTGGGAGCCTCACCAGCAGGAGGTGAGGCCAGTATCCGTGGCTTGTTTGCTTCTCTGTCTTGCCTGAGACTGTCAGCCTGGGAGGCAAATGAAATCTGTCTGTGGTTGTAGATGATGTGCCCTTTGGAGATTTGGGAATTGGCTTATATTAGACCTGTCAAATTAATTTCAGATGGACTAACATCCTGGGATTGTGGCTTTTCTGTGAATTTCTTTAGCCAGTGAGCTTGAAGGTTCCCCTGCAAAAAGAGGTTATTCTAAAATTATCTGCATTTTAAAAAAACTCTTCTGACAAGAGTTTTGTAACTCATGTCACTTCAATCTGTTCAGCTAGTCTGTCTTTCATGTCAACTTGAAAGAAAGGCAAGAGTGAGTTAAGCAGATAATGGATCATCTCACAAAATTTGTCCCTGATTCTTCAGTTCTTGCAGAGGTAAGACAGCTCACAGTACACTGAGGTTATTTCACCCATGTGAGGATTATATGATGGAGGGATATGAATTTTATATCATACATGAAGGAGGCAAGAATTAAAGTGTCCATGGATCATGTGCCAGCAGTGCAGCAAGTTCCCTGCTTTCTTTGCTGCTTTCCTAGCCTGCTACAGGAGGTGTCTGAGAGGAGCATAATGAAATACTGGTACAGGAAGCCATGAAGAAGCAGAGAAGGGTGGCAGTGTACACAACAGCTTTTCTTCATTGAGGGAGTGTTAATGGAGAGCCTCTGAGTTACCACATGCACAGCTGTGTGAGATGGTAAGACCTGTGGTGGTGGAGAGCATGTTCTCAGCCCTGCAGAGATTGCATGGTGCTGGGAAGGCAAGAGGATAATAGCAGAGAAAGGCTATGTGATCTCGTGTGCCGCATGTGGAACAAGTGAGGTGTGATAAGCAGCCTGGTGTTTTGGAGCCTGCCCTCAGAACTAACTGGGAGATTGCAAGGCAATAAAGCACATGGATGCAGAGTGTGAGAAATGCTGTGAGAAGTGGGCACGCTGGATATCACACATGGCAGATATTGTGATGCTGGGTATCCCTGGAGAGAGAGTACGGCAGAGCTGGCCTGTGTTCCAAGGCTTATAACAGCATTCCATGACTTTGATTGTTTGCCACTCATTCTCCCCATACGCAGGCAAGACCCACTGTTCTGGGAAACTATTGCAGCTGTTGCTACAAGCCTCCAGAAGGATCTAAAAGCTAATTGCAACAGCTAAACCAGCTGTTAGAATAAGGACTACATTCTCAGTCCTCAGATCCTGGCATGTCCCTGTGGGATGGAGTTTCTTCTTCAGATCTAGGAGGCTTAGGGGAAGCAGCTGCATTCTTTGCCGAGCCTTGACTAACTAGACCAGGAGAGACTTTTCTGCCAATCAGGAGACTGAAAACTGAACAGCCACTATCATTTCAGGCCAGATTACAGAAGTTTTTACAAGGGGCTAGGATGCTGTGTTTAATTGATGCATAGTGCAGTTTGCCTTTCTGTTTCTTTTAACTGTTTCCTTTCTCAATGCATTAGAGACTGACTGGCTGTGGGCCACTATAGTTTTCAATTTTGCTGGGAGAATGACATTTCAGCTCCCACCTTTCCTTCCCCTAAAAGCTCATAAGGATTTTCTATCTCTTGCATCCTGGACTTGCTGTAGCAAGACTGGGGAAGAGCAACTGTGGTGCATATTAGCTGGAGAATGAGGACAAGCAGAAGGATCTTACAGAGTAGCAGCAGTAATGGTGGGGAGTCTGCTGACTGCAGATGCCTTAAACCACCAGCCTGTGTATTTCTATTTAGTTCCTCCCAGGTGAGATAACATTGGAAATAATTTCCCCCATTTCAGCTGTTACAGGGGAAGGTTTTTCATCACAGGCCAGGGCAAGAATGGTGAGCTGAGGACAGTGAAAGACAGTGGTTTGTGTAATCACCCTGCTGGGTGAGCACCTCTGAGAACCATGCAATCACTAAGGATCAGCTGCAGTAGCACACCTGGCTCTGCCACCTAGTTAATAAGCTCACTTGGACTCGGTTCTTTATGGAAGCACTGGAGTGTGTCTGCTCCACAGTCCCTAGGATGATCCACTTACTCAAATTATCCATTTTTTCCTTGTCCTGTAGGGCATCCCTGTTATCTTCCCTCCCTATTATCCAAGATAATAGAGAGCTGACTTGCAATAATGCAATCACAATGGCTCCACAGTGTCTGAATGATTCCCATGTGATTGACATTGTGTGTTTGTCTGAAGCTTCCTGAAGAGCAATTCTCCATCAACGCTTCTTCCATCAGTAGGCATTACACAGAACAGGGTCCTGTAGTGCAAGTCTATTAAAGGCTGAGAAGAAATCTGTTTCCCTAGGACAAACAGAAGGAAATATGAATTATACAAATGGAGGGGCAATTCTTAATGCTAGTATGACTTACTGTAGATGTGGATCGAGGTCACAGGGACATTGGGGTCTCTGTGTACTGTGCCTGGGTTTCCTCAGCTCCCTGGGCCTATAGAGGAGTGCAACAGAGGGAACCACAAACATCTCAAGTATTTTCGTGTCTGCCACCAAGCAAAAGCAGACTACTCAAATGGAAATGGCAAGGGAGTTTAATCCTAAACTGTTATGACTCCAGTCTTTTCAACTTTTGGAGATTCTGGTTTGTATCAGTGAAAGCACTTAAGAAGATTTAGCCTGTTCATGCTTAGGCGAGTCAAGGTTTTCCTTCTCATCGTATTTCTAGCCCAACAAGCAGGTCTGGAAATCTCACAAGAAAACCTGCTTTCTTGTTTGGTTTTGCTAACTCGGTGAAGATGGATATCATTCTCACTGAAATTTTAGTTTATCATCAGAGCTGTGGCTTGTGTGGTTCATCACTAGTAATCACAGCCTACTGAGGTTCATCTCAGTGGTATGATAACATTGCCTTTATTCTGCAGGTAGGCCTATGTGGGAATGAGAATGCAATCTCTGTCCTCCACCCGTTCAAAATGAGTTCTGTGACTAGCTTCAGTGTTGAAGGGTATCTGCCCAAATCTGCCCGTGGTTTGCAGAGCCTAGGGGCTTTCAATCCAGATTTGTGCTTTCCTTGGTGTCCAGATAAACATGAGCAGCATCTCATGTAAAAGGAGATTCCTAATGTAGCTGAAAATGCAGTAAAAGGCTCAACTCCTGTCTCGCATAAATCATAACACTGACCCATGTACACTGAATTATACTGGTGTCTAAAACTTATTATAAAATTCATATGCTTTCTATTCAGCAAATATTTTGTCACTAGATTTTTTTTTTTCTGCAAGTAATGCTTACTTCATTTCTCAACCCACTGGCTGTTTTTAGGCATTGTAGCTTTGACCATTCCTTTGCTTTCTCAGAGTGTTTTGCAACTCCTTACCTTTGTGCCGTGGCAGTCTCTGCCTAAGTAGCATGCTATGTGTGAGGGGAAGGCAGGAACTTGAAAAAAAATAGAAAGTGAATTATGCACTTTCCAGAACTAATCTTCAGACACTTGATCTGTGCTAAAACGCATGAGGCTTTAGGGATTTGTGAACATTTTCATGAATAATAAGAGCTTCACAAATAACAGGAGAGTGAACTTGCCAATCTTATTCCCAAATCTTTTATATATATAAGAGATATGATTGGCTCTAGCTTTCAGAAGGAGTTTGGTGGCAGGTGACTTTTTTTCTGATCAACAAAGAATACGGCACGTGGGAAAGGAAGATGAAGCACATTATTTACAGGGCTCCTACATCCATGAGTATTCTTGACTTTTATAGATTTTTCAGTAAATTAGCATAACTACATTATCCGAGATTTCTTGCAGTTGTTTTCCCTCCCCAAGTTGATGTGACCGAGAGATAATGCGAATGCAACAGCTTAAAAAGAAGGCGGGAGGAAATTATCATATTTAATATTGTTTATACAGACACTGGCATACTTTATAGAGCATCATCTGATTAACTCATTTCCAGTCCTGTGGCGTGTGTGCGTCTATGACGGCAGGGAGGAGAAATGAGAGCTAGGCTGTGTTTTTTCCTGGCATGAGGAACTGTTGCTGTAACACTTGTGTGGCTGGCAGCATGAGACATAATATTACCTAGAAGAAAACCTTTAAGTGTTGGATTAATTTCCCACCATCTGCATTCTGTCTGTACTGGAAGTCTAGATCCAGAGAGAAAGACTGGGAAACAGATCTGAGTAGCTGTCAATTAGATTTGGAGAAATGGGAAATGTTTTCAGAGACTCCCTGCTAGTCAGCTAGCTGTTCAGTGGCTGCAAGGGTTTGGTCAGCTGAGGAGCCAGTTTTGGAAAAGGCTCTTTGGCTTAATGTCCCAAAAAGATTGGCAGAGAGGAGCAGTACCTTATTGCAGAGGCGCTGCCAGTTGCAATTAGGGACAGGTTGTTGCATGCTGGCAGCTGAAAAAGGAATGCCAAGCTCTAAGGAATCATCCAAGGAAACTGAGCTAAAAGTTATGACCAAATGGGATTTGCTCAAAAGGTCTACTGTTGTGTCAGGATGAAACCTCACTGTGAAGCAACCATAGAGGTAGGGAGAGGAAATGGTGAATGGTAGAAGATCAAAGCAGAAAGGACTGGAAGGAAGAGAGAGCAGCAGAAGGAGAAGGTGAATTTCAGGCACCTGTCATTTCTTCTTTGGCTGCAGCTTGCATCAGCAGTGAACCATGGAGAGCAAAACCCTCAGGGGAGAAAATAAGTCACTGAATATTCAGTATAGCTGCCTTGAGCAGAGCCCAGAAGGGATGGTCCTGTCTCAGCTGCCACCCAAAGCACAAAGGGTCCTTCCCAACATGCAGTGTGACAGGGAGGTAGGGGATTGATCGAGGGTGGTGCAGCTGCTGGTGGGAGCACCGCCTGCTATAATGTGCTTATGTTTGTGTGTTATGTTCTTCTCCTCTAGGTAAGTGCACAAAGTGCTTATGAATGGTTCTAAGGTGTTCTGGCAGATGCTATACTGGAATCTCTCTGGCTTCTCCAAAGAGGAGGAAAGCCCAACACTCTGAAATGGCAACATCATAACCTGTGAAGTAGATATGTTGATGATTACTGAGCAGTCACCCTGTACTTCCATCTGTAAATGTGGTGTTTTTGCATTAAGTGATAACCCAGAGCCAGTCAGGAATGCACACACCATCTTCCTCAGCCTGGGGGTTCCATCCCCAGTCCTAGATGACAACAGTCCCCTTGATGCCATAGCAGAGTTTGCATCCCATGACTCGCATCTTGGCATCTGCCACCTTTTGCTCCTGCTGTTTCCAGCTCTTCTTCAGGCCTCCCTATAGAGTTGATAGATATTTTCTAGAAGAACAGCTTAAATATCAGCCCAAAAGTATTGTGGCCTTTGTTTCTTGTTCTACCTTCAGAAATTGTTGGATATTTGGACACTGCAGAAATCCATACAGTCACATTTCATACCTTACCTCGTCAAGTGCAGGAAGCTCCCTGGACGAGATTTTCTAAATTCCTTTTCCTCTGGCTGACTACTGATTCACCCAGTGGGGGATTGTTTTGAGAACATAGTGACAACCAAGCAAAAAGAAAATTCAGAACAACACTTGGGGCAAAGCTCCTTGGCAGTGAGATGAATTGAGCTACTCAAGGGAAGGGCTGGGAAGGCTATTGTTTGTGATGTTTAAAACTCTCTAGGTCAGAAATTGCAGGGAGCAGTTCTGTGCTTGGCAAATGGACATACTGGTGGAGACGATGGGTCTTTCTTGTCTCTGACAGCTTTTATTTATTATTATAATTTATTGTTTTATTAGCTTCGGATCGTTGATTTCACCTCTAGTTCAGTTTTGCTGTATATTCTATACAGTCCATTATAAGCATGGAACTAAATGAAATGCTTTTGTGCTGATGTGATGCTTGTTTGTTCCCCAGTGGAGCAAGGTGATATAAGCACATGCATTAAATATATTTATGATAAATTTCTCATCTATTACTTTTATTTAGAGTGGTTTTGTAGTAAAGTAGATTCTGCTGGAAAACAAACATCTTTCTGAAGGCCGACAACAAATCCAAAAGCATATTTGCATCCTTCCTGTTTTTGTGTTTTGTGTGTTTTGGGGTTTTTAAATATCATTTTTATTTTTACGAAGACAGCTACAAAGCTGCAAGGGAGGAAAAAAGATCACCACTTTGTTTCATATGCAGCTGGTGTAATAGATCCTGGCTCATCAGTGCTTGCTGGGGGAGATATTGCTCTCCTTTTGTTAAGAACTAGAGTAGAGACAACACAGCTGAAGATATGGGCCATGTCTGTTCTTCATGGTCCTGAGTTCAAACAGCTTCCCTGAGCTGGGAGACATTTTGGAGCTACTCTGTCAAATATTTAATGCCTTAAGATCAGGAAAGCAATTCAGCATTCAAGCACATGGCCAGCAATAAGCAATTTTTTTATATGAAAAGCCTATGTTATAGTAAAGAAAGAGAAGGGAAGATACTGTTGGGAGAGAAAGGAAATTATAATTTGATTTCTTGTCTCTAAAAAAAAAGGGCAGATATATGTACCTATATATGTCACCTGAGAGCTGCAGGGCTGTGGTAAATGCCAAGACCTCATCTGTGTTTTAGGGCAGTATGTGCTTCCTGAAAGGAAAAGGATGCTTACATTAGATAGTAATGTCAAATAACAGAAGAGATTTTCTCTTGAGGTTGAGTGCCTTCCTTCTTGGCATATCTGCTACTTCCTGTCCTGACATACTTCAGGGAAATATTTTTGCTTCCAGACTTTTAATCTTCCCTAGTGTCCATCATTTCTCAAGGATGTTAGCTTTTTGTTGTTGTCCCAGCCTCACTGATAGGCTTCAGCAGGTCTTAGCCCATGTTGCAGCTGGGCTTATCTGGCTTAGCCAGATAAAATGCAGCTGCGGTGTCCTGCACTTGGACCATGTTTATGAACATACCATGAAACTGAAATTCCTCGTGAAGAAATGCTTTTCATTATTTCTTCCCATAGAGCTAGGTTACCCTTATTAATAGAAACCTATTAAAACTATCCTTCTACTGAGAAATTGTTAGAAAACCTTGAGTACCTTTTCATGGGGGTTCAGTTTTTATTTTTGATTTTTATCCGTTTTAGCCAGAGTTTTTCCTAGATGTGTAGTTGTCTTTCTTAATTGATCTGTGGTTTGGTTTGCTGTTTCTCAATTCACTTCCCCAAAATAAAACAATTACCAGATTTAGGGGGAATCCTATGGCCTTCAGGAAGCCCTTTATCCTCATCTGTAACCAGCAGGAAGGTAGTTGGTATAAGAGTTTGTATCCATACAAAGTACAGTTGGTTGACATTACCTCTGATAGAGACCTTTTTTATGAACTGACCTGACATATGATGCTCATGTATCCTGTTAATTGTTTTATTTTTAAACTTTTTTCCCTTTCAAGTTCTGCACTGTACCATCCTCAATTGCACATCTTCTGGGCTCTTCTCACTAAGGCTGTGGAAGAGACCTGCCAGGTTCTCCCAAATGCACTTTAACAAACACCGTTAGGGAGCCTCCTGGATGGTGATCCTTAGGTCTGATGATGCTGCACCTTGTGAAGCAAGGGGAGGCAGGACTGAAAAAGCAAAGCAGATGGGAGGCAGGACTGAAAAAGCAGTAGTGAGGACAGGTTTTAATTGCCATGCTGAGAGGTTAGATACGAAGTCATGAAAGAGCTTGGAAAAATGTGAACATTTATATACTGTAGTAAGACCCTAAGGCCACAGCTATGTTTGAAAATGCTTCCAAATTTGACTGCTAAAACCATGAGAACATGCAGGCTACTGAGCCTTTTCTCCTCCTTCCCATGCTTCCCATATTCTCCACCAATTAATTTGCCTTTCTTCTCCTTCTCTGGCTTGCTTTCTTTGTTTTCACACTCTGTTCTCTTTCTGATCTTCTATCTTGATTGCTGAGAGATTCCTCTCTGTCCCACATACTTGTTTTTGTGTGTTTGCAATTTTTCTTCATGTACAATAAAGCCAGTGCCTGATTGTCTTTGAAAGTGGATTCTACCTCAGCTATTTATTAGCTGTGTGGATTGCACTTCCTTCATCTTGTTAACTATTTGGTATATAAAGACATATTGCATGCAGTCAGTGGATAATTCAGTTACAAACTATGCTGCATAGAATTTCCATTTTTTTTTTTCTGTTATTGTGGGAACAGATGTGAAAAATTTCATCCTGATATGGTTCAATTTTTTGGTGCTCCTTTCTCTCAAGAATTCATGGCCCTTTTCTCCCTTTTGGGTTCTTAGCACTCTTCCATGGATCAGTTTAGTTGAATCTACTGCTATGTGGATTTAATTGCATGGATCCTCATCAAGTGACTAAGCAGAATGCAGTGTTCCTGAGAATTAAGCACCCTGTGCACTGGCAGGTAGCATCCAAGCACTCATTACCCCATGCAGGATGCTGTTTCACCCTAAACTGTAGCAGCGGGGTCCCTCTTTTAACACCTCTGAACTAAATGTCGTTCCACAGTTACAATCAAACTGGATCCTTAATACTTGCAAATTGTTGTGTGAACCAAGTGGTGGGTTTGTGTAAGGTTTAATTCACTGAGTTACCAGATCATACCAAGAGCACTGGAGGAAGGAGAAAATGTTTTGGCCTTCTTGCTACATAGTAGTCACTTTTGTCCAGTGCTGTCAACATTACCAACATAATGGTATCAACACTGGTCAGAAAGAACCCAGACTGTAGCACAACATCAGAGTTTTTATGGGTCCCCAGAGACTGAGCTGTTGTGAAGGGCTGGCAAGTCTCATCTGACAATGATATGCTGTTTTTAAAGTGCCTGTCTGCATCAGTTTTTGTCAGCTGGTGAAACAAATGCAGACAGCAATTCTCTCTTGGTCCTGTCCTTTCATCTGGTGGTAGGACAACTGTTGAAATCTTCAAATGTGTGCTGTGGTGCTGTTCAGGTGAGGAGGGAAAGGAACCAGAGGACAAGGGGACCTTTGATAGATGCTAAATTGAGGAGGGGAACAGTCATTCCTGTCTCCTGGGCTTGGGTCCAGGTGAACATGTGTAGGTGGAGCAGAATCTAAATGTCTGCGCGGGCAGTGCAATGATCTGGATCTGAGATGATTTGGAGGAGGTGTGTTCCAGCAGTTAACTGCAGGACATTTATTTGCTGGGAGCTGACTTTGATCTTGGAACAGGACTAGTGTGTGAAATGAATTTTGCTAGGTCTCGGTCTGTCTGCAATTGGATGACTCCTGCATGAGGAGGATGAGACCGGAGTGCAGCCTGCATTGCAAGTTTTGGCCTGGGTCCTCTCTTGGGGATGCATTTTCCTGGGACTCGGGCTGTGTCAGAGAGCAAAACTGGGAGACAATGTAAAGAGTTAGGGAACAAGCTTAGAAACGGAGTATCTGCTTCACTGACTTGAAAGCCCAAGTTGCTGTCAAGATTTTATTTTTTATATCTTGCATCTCCTGGTTTCTTTGGCATAGATCCTTACATTGATTTCTGGGATTCTAGAAGATTTCTGGATTTCTAGAGATAGTATCTCTTCCCACAAACCTATTAAAAAAACCCCTTCTACTTTAGGCATCTTGTGCCTCCAGGTATGCACAGAGCTTTCTGCTCATGGATACAATAAATGTCTCAGGTAAGGGTTTAGATGGGAACACAGACCTCTAAGACTATTTATAGGAAACCTGTGGAATTTTTTCTGACCTGCACACAATGGCTGTAACATGTGCCACACAAACTGTGCTTACGTGGATAACATTTAGGCTGAATGGAAATACTTCATCTCCATTAAAAAATTAATTTCTCCAACACTTTGCTGCCTCCTTGACTCTATTTGTTGCTGATTTTCTCTCTCTTTGCCTGCCCTTTAGACATTGCTGAACACAGGATGCCAGTTTTGGCTGCCCATGCTATGGCCATCCTTTTGTTTTATAGTCAAAGCCAGATATGTTCTACACCATCCTAGAAATTATGAGCTTCTCTTTCTTTGGGAGGTCAGAGTGTGGGAAGTACCCACTCTTCTCTGACCTGAGTCCCTGCAAATCTTTGTGCCCACCACAATACTACCAGTGAGGATTCACAGCAAGGTCATTCCGTGCTTGCATTGTTCTCTAGGGAGATACACATGCCGGCAGAGTTAATTACAATAACAGCCACAGAAATTATATTGGCCCACCACTGGCCTAGTGAGATGAATATCTCCCTTTCTTACTCACAGGGGGATGTTAATGGTATTTTTATTAATTGGTGACCTGTTGACTACTGTTAGAATATAGATTGTATGCATAAACCAGGTCAGGGTACTGAAGATATGATTATAGAGCAATTACTGTGTCAGCCAGTGTGGCTTCTAATCAGAGCTGGCAAAGAGCCTTTGGAAGCCTGAAAACTGTTTTTGGAGTCCAACAAGAAGAAACAGCTTTGGATCAAAGTGTGTACTGCGCCTTTGCATCTTTCTGGAATTAAATGTCTGGTTTTTTATTATTAGGATGGGCAGTCAAGGCAGAAATAAGTCTTAAGAAGCTCAGCTTTTAGTGCAACACAACTGATTAGGGGAGTTCAAAGTTTGCAAAGTTTTTCCTTTCTCCCTTTTTGTTCTGTTCTCCCTTTTCTCTCTTTGTTATTATATGGTTTATATTTATTTCACTGAGCTGGCTGAGGATGCTAATTCTGCTCTTGCCCTTTAAAATGAACTACAAGGTCATGTGGATGAGTGTCTGGAATGTCAGTAAAATGATTACACTAATACATGCATTTCATTTCATGAGAGCCATAGCTACAGAGCCAGGCTTAGAATTGTTCAACATTTGTCAGAATTATTAAAGGTAAAAAGAAATTACAAAATCGAGAGCTGGTATGTCAGATGTAGAACTAGGGGCTGGTTTTCTTTTAGGAGCAATTATTAATTTGGAGATTGGATTGAATACCCTGATTCCCAAAGATTAGCTTTGTTTCACTAACAGCACCACTGATCGTAGTGGAGTAACTGGAATAGGTGAAAGAACCACTTCATGGTCAAGAGCTCAAGGCTCATGTGTGGTTTGACTGGAGCTTTTACCCAAATTTATATTATCTGCATTTATGAGTTATACAGCAAACTGCATTGAGCTCACCAGCATGCCTGCCAAATACATTTAAATTTGATGTTTTGCAGTGGTGGGGATCGGCTTTACTGAAGAGCAGGACACAGCACTGTTTGCATGTTTATGATTATCTTCTTCCAAAAAAAAAAACCCCTAAATTGTCTGAGATTTGAAAAACTAAGTAATCTCATGGTAATCTGAGGCTGAAACTGGATTTGTAACTCTGGTTCTCTGGTTTATGAAAAGAACATATGTGTTAAGCTTCAAGAGGAAATGAAATGCTTATAGATTTCACTTGATGATTAATATCTATTATATTGCTTAAAGAATAAATTATTTTCACTCTATTTTGGAACTGGAATTAATCTTAAATAGGAAAATAAAATTTGAATTATGAGTCTATTCTGATATAGTTCAGTTACATGCAAAAGTTTGAACAGGAAGGCATGTTTTGATTTTTATCATCACATTTTGAATTACCTCTCCAGTTTCCATTGTTGTCAATATGGTTAGTAAGTTTTGCATATTCTAAAAAAATCATCCATTGATCTGTTGAGATTTGCTCCCATTCTATTTGCTTTTTAATATGTGAATGAAAAAGGGCATATTCTGAGGGCACAGCAAGAGAGGAAAGGGAAGAACAGGAGATTAATGTGCTTCCAGAACCAAAAGTCTTGTGAAAGTAAAGGGAAAAGTGTCCTTTCCCTGCTGATGTGCGGTTCAGTCCACTGCACAGTGATAGCCATCTTTTCATACTTTCTTTTCTTTTTTTTAACCTTAAAGCTTACTTTCTGTGTTGTTTCCATAAGAGTGTTTACTTTTCTTTTTTTTTCCTTAAAAAAAAAAAAAGGAAAGGTATTTCTTATCACTATTTGATGGGAGAAAAAACTTGGTGATAAAAACACAAAACATCAATAATGAGAATGGCACTGAAAAACACTGTACATTATTATTTCAGGAGTTGTGATTTTTAAGCTGATATGATGATTCTTTGTGTTTTGACTTATTATCTTTTAATACCGAGAGTTGCTGCTAAGGCAATTTTTTTTCTTATGCAGTTTTTCTCTGACTAACTTCCAGCAGTCTGGCATCTTATTTAATACTCTGTGTGTCAGAAATTCCCATTTCAGAGATGACTCTGTTTCCATCAAAGCTGCAGCCGTACTTCACAATTTCACTTATTAACAACCTACTGAGATAATTGGGTCTGCCCAGCTCATTAAAAATAAAATATTGATGTTTTCTTAGGGTGGATGTAATTATCTTGCCCCCACAGGGAACAGGCAACATAAAGGAGGGATGGCGTGGTCTAAAACACATCCTGCTATGCACCTGCTTGCTGCTCTGCAGTGAAGGAAATTAGGGATTTCTGGTGCAGTTACAATGGGTGAAGGTGGAAATGTAGAAGAAAAGATTTCCTTTCAAGCCTGGACAACATGAATTAATTTCCTTTTTTTGTTTGTTTGTTTGTTTGGTTTTTGTTTAACCAACTTGGTCCAACAGGAATGTGTCACAATGCTTCTCTCTGTGTACTTTACTGTGCTGTAGTATTCTCTATAGCATACAATTTCTAACACTTAATTCCAGGCAGGGATATCTTCTGTATAACAATAAGCAGCAAAGGAAGCAAAGAGCATGTTCCTCTTTACTGCCCCACTTGAAGTTATTCAAGACGAGATTACTGGAGCCAGTTCTACAAGTAAAAAATTTAAAGCCTCAACTTATCTTTTCTGAGATTTTTTTCTTCAGTGCCCTGTACTTCTCTCTGTATGGCACTGAATGGTTTGCTCTCAAATCCAGTTGTTAGAGGTTATCAAATGTTTGATTAGATAGCAAAGACATCATGTCACCACAGAACCACTGGTGAACTAGGAGCACTGGTGTCCTCCCATGACCTGAGTTACCCAGTTTTCCTTGTCTGATTGTAACTTTGAGATGCTTTAATTGTGCTCTATTGGCAGTGGGTTTTAGTTTCCCATTGGTAAAAATGGATATGGAAGGCCTAAGTCTCAGGGAAAAAAAACCAAACAACAGAGCACTTTTTGCTCCCTGTCCCATTCTTTCAGTTTGTTTTAAATGAGTGTTAGGAGACAGACACAAGAGAAAAATCTAAAATATCAGAGAGCATTTAAGTAACTTAGATGTGACTGTCTCATTATTCTGTTTTGGGTACATTGGACCTCAGGTCTAATTGAAAGTCTCCTGTCTCATGTGCTCTGTGGTGTGTTGCAGCTGCTGCTTAATCCTGACTGGAACTAGATTGAGATACGTCATTACACCCATTGCAAATCCACTGAGGGTTCAAGAGCTTGATAACAGACTGTTGGGTACTCTCACTGTTTTAAAGGTATTCTAAGCTTCCTTAGAGCTAGAACCTCACTTTAGGTCTTTTATCAGAGCATCATTGCTGTGGGGTGGTCTGTTTCGAGGCACTGGTCACTAACTCACTCCCTTGGGCAGGTACAGTGCTGACTATAAGCAGGCGTGGTGTTCTGACAGACAGACATTAAAGGCACTGGAGAAGTTCACCAATATGTTCTTCTGGAAAGAACAGTAATTGCTTTTGAGGAAAAGAATCCCACATGATTTTTGTCCTGGTTTTGAAAGACAGGTGCCTGCCAAAGAAGGCAGGAGCTTCTCTTGGAATAGAAAATGTAAACCCCTCCCTCCAAATTATTAAAAGGGGCTCTCAGGCAAAGATATGAGGATAGGAATAACAGTTCTTTAATATGTATAAACAAAATAAAGTAAAACAAAAAAAAACAACAAACTACAACCTAATAGGAAAATTAGACCAAGATGCAGTATTAAACAACAAAAAAACCCCAAAACCTGACAGAATGCAACCTGACACCCTGTCAGTCAGGGTGTTGGTAGCAGTCCGGTTTGAATGGTGGCTCCAGTAGTCCTCCTGGAGTGATAGATGGTTCTGCTGAGGCAGAGATCCTGTAGAAGGGCAGAGTTTTCCTCCAACGGTCCAGTGGTGATGTTGAAGGGTCTGGTCCTTCCTCTGGGAAATCCAGTGGGAGAGAAGGCTGCTCCTCTGGGAATCCAGTAGAAAGCAGATGCCTGTTCTGTCTGAACTCCCAGATTATATCCAGGTGGGAATGCTTGGCTCCTCCCCCTGGGCAGAGCATCTCACAATGGGCTGATGTCATTCTATGAGTCATGGGGTGGGTCCTTGATGGCCCATTAAATAGAAATGGCTCCCGGAGGGAGTTATTTATGACTCATGGGGCAAGGCATTGATGGCCCATTAACAGGAGATGGTCTGGGGGAGGAGGCAAGGAAAACACTGCTCCTCCTGGTTTTAACAGTTCATGAAGATGGAGATAGAATACAGACCTTCTGGCATATTTTTACATTGTAACCTAGGACAATTTTATAGGAAGTTTCTTTCCGAAGCCCCCACTTTGGGGGTAAATAGGCATTGCTGAGTTACAGAGTTTGGTTTTGTTAAGTACTGTTCCTCTGCACTGCCTTCTGTATGTGCAGCAGCCCTGATCCAGATGACTTTGGCACTAGAAAGAATTGCAACATCCATTTCAGGATGATCCGAGAGGAAACAAATTCCCTCTAGTTTTTAAGCCTTGGTGGTCTGTGGCCTGGCTGTAGGGTTGCCTTAGTTTGTCAGCTTTTAAGCTGGTAATAGCTCAACTTGGAAAAGAAACAAAGTTCTGTTGTGCTCTCTTCTCTATCAGCAGCATTGCTAAGGGATTTTTCTCTTACTTAGAAAGGCTCCTATTCTGGTGTGCGACAAATGATGTATCTAGCTCTGCAAAATGGCTGGAGGCAGCATTCTAATTTCACAAGTTTGCTTCTGCAGTCAGCTCTGAAGTGCTTCATATGGAGGTTGATGATAGATGTCTCTTGAGCAGGAATTAGGGAAAATAGAGTAAGAGCATCAGGGTTTATTCTACTTGTCTTTCAAGACCATGCTGTCTCAGACTTGGCAAAGTTGGGGCCCTCTCACTGTTTCTGCGACTGAAAAAATCATCTACTTCCAACATGCCAGTGAACAAAACCTAGAAGATCGCCTTTAAATAGGCCACTTCCTCCTTCACCAGACAGAGAATAAATGGTCACGTTTCTGAAAAATCTGGCCATGTTGTGACTATAACTGTCACAGTACAAATTGCTGGGCCCTGAGCACTTTGGTATATCTGGCCTTTGTTTGGATAATAGAAGCTGAGCAGTTTGGAAAAATCTGTCCCTAATTATTGGTGCAGAGCCCTTGAAAATCTGCCCCCAAGCTCTTCTCAAATAAAAATCTGGCCTCATGGGCACAACACTGTCAGAAGCAGAGCCTGGCATAAAGTGCTTCTTATCCTTTTCAGTGATTTTGTCCTCCTGTGAAGTTTCTAATTTATTTTAATTGCTTTAAAACTTTTTAAATTAGGCTATTTAATGGCTAGGATTTTGACTTATGTATCGAAGCTTCAGTGCACTCCGCATTAAATGGCATGTATTCCGTTATGCCTAAATTCTATTGTTATGCCTGCCCTTTGTGCCGGCTTTTCATTTTCCAGTTTGGGGGTAGTTGTATTTCTAGGGCTCCCATCTGTCATCATTTAGTGTTCCTTCAGCACTTTTTCTCATCTTAGGAAGCCATTCAGCATGTCCAAATATTGCTTTATGCCTGTATGGACAATGCTCGCTGTCGTTGGAGACGTCTATTCTGTTTCACAAAGGGAAACCTTGCGGTACATCTGAGTGCTGACTGAAGGCAAAGATGTCTCTTTGAGCCACTGGGTTGTAAAGAGATGAACTCACTGGCCGTCCTCTCTCAAAGCTTTTCAAGAGCCTGACTGTTCATGGGGGATTCTTTGCATGGACCACAATTGAACCCAGTTCTTCCTGTGATTGCTATTTTGCAGAGGGCAGCACTATGTAAAAGTAGGCATAGAGTTTTTATGCATTGAAAAAATATCCCTGATACCCATTGGTTAGAGCTAAAAGGCTGAATTCACGTCCTTCCATCTGTGCTTTCAGGTAGGTACCATTTTGGATGGTGTTTCTCCCAGCCCTGTCTCCAATCTGCAGTGGTATTCTTCACTGCTCCTCTTTGTTAGCGAGCAGCAGCAAGAAAGGTCACTTTGAGAATGTGTGTACCCACAAGCAGGGAAGGGGAACGGGGTCAAAGCAAGAGAGGTAAATGTATAATGCAGCAAGTTAGAACTAGGTCAGGAGACCCATCTCACAATGCCTATCTTTGAGAAAGTAGTCAGAGCTCTGCTACAACTGAGGAAGTAGAGGATTCTGCCTCTGTGTTTCATTAAGAGCAGGTCCAGTGACACAATACCAACACAATGCCAAGAGGCAGGGACATCCATTCCAGTGGCTATGACAAGGTTAGTGCGGCCATAGAGATTTTGTACATTCCCTCAGCAAATCGGGAAATCCCCTTTCCTCGGTTTCCATGTGTAGCACAGGAGTCGTAATGCCTCTCTGTCCCACAGAGCTGCTCCAAAATTTTTTCCAGCCTTCTATTCACTTGCTTTTATAAAAGCGAACTCCCTGCATTTGTAAAATCAGACGTGGTTAGGAAGCAGCATTCAAGTGGTCTGTCAGCTGTGTGTTGAAGATAGTATGATAAGCTTAATTATTAAGGGAAGTAAGGTATCTTGAATATAGATTGTAAGTATAGAGAGAATCTAAGCTGTGATTTACCAGGAAAAGTGTCACAGATTGCATGACTACTTCTACTTCTTATTTACTGGCCCATGCAAATGAGATTCCAGGATAGGTTTCGGCTACTGTAGAAATCAAAGTAGTGAGTTTAGCTCCAGGAATATCAGTTGTTACATTCTTCACTTGCAATGCAACTGAAATTTCAACTCAAAAGTTTTAGTGAGAATTCCTTCAGGTTAGATTGACTTGTATTTCACCTTAATTTGACGTGTTCTAAGACAGACCTGGAAGACTTTCAGGCATGTGTTTGGTTTTTAGTGAGGATTTTTTCCATTTTGCACAACCACTGCACCAGATGTGACAGAAGAGGCTCAGTAGGGACTGAGATAACAGGAATTCTCTGAAGCCAGGCAGAGGTGCACAGTTGGGCATGACTGAGTGTTGGAAGAAATGTGTATTCCATTAAGTCAGGAGCACTGTGTGCTTTCTGGAAATGTGGCTGGTAAAGGAAAATGAGTGATCTCTGTTATTTCTTACTCAGTATCTGCATCTACTCATTCACATCTGTGCCAAATTTTAAATGAATTTAGCCCTTCTTTGCTATTCTATGTGTAAGTGCTAGGTGGAATTCAGTCAGATGGGTTGTCAGCAGCTTAACAGATATGCTCACCTAATTCTGATGCTTTCAGTTACTTATTTATTTTTAAGGCACCCAATTTTCCCCTGGCCATTTAAAATACAAGCCAATAATTAAGAGTGTCTGAAGGAGCTCTATATGGATTAGGGATTGTCTCCCAAGAGGCCAACTGACATTTCTGTTCTCTGAAAGTCCCTGCTCAGCTGCCTCTTCAACCAGAAAACCTTGATTCCAGCAGCCATCTGATTAAACAACAAAGCATCAGCAAGTACTAAAAATCCCTTCTCTTGGGCCACTCTGCTCTGACAGCAAGGGCAGAAATAGAAAATGATGAAAAGGGAGCAAATCTTTTGGTGAAAACATGTCTCCTGGTACCATATAGAGAGCTGGAAGATGAAATGTTTTCTTTTGTATGATTCTGGCTGGTCTGCTGCTTGCTGTGTCCTAATAGCCTGGATGCTGTTTGTAAGTCGACAGAGGTTTGATTTGTATCTTATGCACCACTGTGTGTGTATGTGAGGTTGTGCAAATAAGGGCTGTTAACTCCATGATTAGACTCAGGTATCCAAACATTACTCCGTGTGAAATGATTTTTTACACAGCCTCCTGTGTGAGACATTACTGTAGCTTCCCACAGCGTCCTTGCCCCCTGGTTCTCTCTCTGGCAGCCCCCCTCGATGTGGAGCTGCAGACAGCTCTGGTGCTCTGCCTTGGCTTGCACATGCAACTCAGCTGATGCTCCTCTGGGCAACCCCAGCCCTGCAGGATTGCCCAGCTGGTCTCTAGAGCAGTGCCAGGCTAACACAGCTATGCTGCTTTTGGGACCCGATCAATATCCCCCTCCAAATAGCAGTTAAGGGGGGATTCCATGGGACAGGGTTCAGGAATACCTGCTGGAGCTGGTGCTTGATGTGTCTTGCCCCTGTGACTCATAGACATAATAATCTTGCCAATTTTAAAGCTTTTTTTCCCAAGAGTGTTGTTATAGTTGGTATATTTCTTAAAGCCCCAGCTCTTGGTGACATGCTATTACACAAAAATCCAGCCTCCTGTTATTTTCTTTTTAAAGGAAGTTTCTAGTCCTGGGTAGACAGAGGAGATTTATATTAAAATGAATGGAGAGAGTGGAAAAGAAAAACTGCATTTTTTTAATCACTTTTTTTTAGGCAAGCATCCTGCATGTGGAGGAAGGGGAGAAGTTTGTTTGGGTTTGTTGTGTTTTTTTTATTATTTTTTTTTTTGGTTTTTTTTTTTTNCTTTAAGGCTACCTTTATCAAGGTAGATTGGCCACTTCCGTCATATCCCACAAGAATAATTTCTTCTTTGCTGGCCATATCCTATAGCAACCAATACCAAAAACATGAACATTGTTGTATTTAGACTTTGCTGAGACTAGATGACACTACTTTTCAGGTATTTGACTAGCCTGGCTTTTAGTTTTCAAACCCATACTCTTGCTCAGTATGGGAGATAATTCTCAAATCACACTTGAGTTCTGATCCTTTGCTAATGGGAGACAGTTGTAGAATTGACGGAGGGGTTTTCACTCAGCAGACTGAGCAAATACACCAGCTCTACTTCTTCTCTCTGAAATTTGCCTTTTAAGTTTTGCATCTGAATTATAAAATGCCACCTCCAATAGCCACTGCCATGAGCAAGGAGCATTAATATTGATGTTGGAAGGTCCTGCTGCTGTGCAACAGGGTGATTTAAGGGTCAGAATGATCAGGGATAGTATTGGAGTAAATGAACTCAAAGTCCAATTTGTATTTTTTTTTCATCTGTCTTCTGTCAACCCCAATTCCCCCCTACTTGGGCAGAATTAATAAAATAATTCAAAAGAGGGTGGAAAGAGTGAAGTGACAGATCCTCTAGGCTGCTGACTCATTGGTTTGAACCATTTTCTGTCTTGCTGGCTTCTCTCTATCCCTGCTTCCACCTGTCAGGGCAAAGACAGCACAACAAAGCCCACTGCAAATAGAGCTGTGCTATCTTCATGGCAGCAGCCACAGCCTGTCTCTGGAAGGAAAAAAGAGGCTGGATGGCCTAGAGGTTTGGGAGAATGGCTCTCAGGTCTGCAGTAAGGATGGGAAAAAAAGGCAGAGCTTGTCCATTGTGTCTCTTTCTTATAAAACTGAATGGGCAGGGCTGGTTCTGGGCTTTTTTCTTATGGCAGAAACTTTCATGACTACTGTTATTACCTTTCTTCTGTGACTAAATCAGAGCTAGTCTTTTAGGCTGCCGCAGAGGAGACAGTGATGCTGCCTTCGTGCTTGCCCGTGACCCTGAGGAAGGCACATTGTGCCTCCTGCTCCTGCCTACAAAGTCACCATGATCTGCTCACAAGTGTGGTCCAAGGCTCGTGGGTGTCAGCCACGGGAATGGGTGGGATAGTTGTTAATGGCAAAGTGGCACTGCCTTTTTGATGCTGGGTTGTAAAGCTCCTGAGAGTGTGGAGAGTAAGATGGAGCTCCTTTCCCCAAGTACCTTCCTCCAAGACAGTGGAGGCAGAAGCAGCTGCCCAATGTGAGTAGAGGGCCTGTGGAGAGAGGCTGCTGCAGCACAGCTGTCCAGCTGCCCAGGCAGAGAGAGCTGCCAGGCCAGCAACTGTGCTTGCACAGGTCTCCTTGCTGGGATCCTCAGCTGAGCCACCTTCTCTCCACGGCAAGCTGGAGACTAAACTAACAGCAGGACCCTCTGGTACTTTCCTTTTGCAGCTAAGTGTGTGGAAATGGCAGCATCATTTTGGTCATTAGCTGCTGCTTTTGTTGCTGGTGACTGATGCTTTGTGTCATTACTAAGGAGTTTCAGCATAGTTGAGGAACACCACTGTTACAGTGTGGATGTCATGCTTGTGAAATAAATACAACTCAGGTAGAAGAGACAGGTCTCTTCCATGCTGAATGCCAGCAGTTTGGTTGCTATTCACATTTTCTTCCCTTGGAATTCAGACTGTGCAACTAAAGTCTTCAAGACAGCCAGCTTTTCCTCAGGCCATCGAACAGCAATGGCTTGACCAGGCCATTGTGGCAGCGACAATTTCAAATTGGTTGGGAATGGCAATTCATGAAGGATGCAAATACATAAAACTATAAAACTCTTTTCCACAGGGGTGTCCAGTATGGCATCAGGACTTTGTGATGGGTTTGCTTTTTTTTTTTTTTTTAAGAAAGCTGTGTTTACTTCTCTTCTGTCTCTAGCCTCTTCTTTGCCTCTGAAGCTTTGGTTTTCTTTTGCCCTCCCCATTTAGGGCATTTCTGTCTCAGATGTTGCTTTTGATGGGATTTTTTTTTTCCTTTACCCATCTTAGTTTCTTCTGACCCCAATTCTGTTTTTATAATGAGGCCATGCTAATTCGTGCTGAGAGCTTATGAGTTTTCTTTGGGCACAGGGAGAGGTCACTGTGAAATGGCTGGGGGTATTTCTTTCTTCCCATGGCTGCTGTTCAAAAAGTTTGATCAATTTATTTCCCTATCACCATCAAACCTAAATTAACAGCGGCGCCTTCTGCAAACATTATGCTGGGGTGGGGGAAGGAAGGAAGGAACAAATAAATTGATGGAAGAGGTGGGGATGGGAGGACACGTTATGTGAGATGTTAGGGCTGGACCAGAAAATGTCTGCCAATGCAAATGCCAGCTTTGTCATTCCATGGCACTGGTGTAATCGGGAAGGCAAAAGCAAATTAAATAGTTACTAGAGAAAAGCAATCAGCTGGTACCTCACAGTGGTCTGTAAGCAGATCTGTCAATTGTCTTTATTATCTGAAGACATGCCTTAAGGGAAGACCTTTTTTAGGCTGTTTACTTAGTTACACAGAAGGTCTTGTCCCTTAGCGAAAGCCTTATGATTGTTATTAGTGGTAATACAATAATAACAGTAATAATGCTGGCAAATATAACTTCCTCCTCAATGAATGCTCTTGGAGATATTTTTTTTTTTTTAATTTTTATTATTATTAACAGTACTATGAAAAAATCAGCCTCCTCATACTGGGCTCTAATTACCATTTTTATGAGAACTACATGTTCTTCTATTCATGCAAGAAGATTTGTTTATCAAGTATTTCTATTCCAGTGCTGTTTTTGCAGCATTTCTCTCTTCATCCTTAGCAACAATGGTTGGGGTGGTAGGCTAGATGAAAGGCCTGAGATACTTGTATGGGTGAAAAGATGAAAGGATCAGATTTCCTCATCAGAAGAAAAAGCAGAAGGATCAAATTCCTGGTCAGAATAAATTGCTACAGATCCAGTGGAGGCTGTGATTCCATATTGTTTCTTCCTATTGCAAACACAAGTAGAGAAAAAGGGAGATCAGTTAGTCTCTGTATATAATTAAGTATTTTTGCAGACCCAGCAACATCTCGTCCTGATCTGGGGAGCAGTTTAGAAAATGAAAAATAAAATCAGCTCTTTTAGCGACTTTTTAACTTGAAATTTCTTTGCCTTGGTTCATACAAGCAGAGTGGTTCAAACCAAAACCAGAGCAAGATCTCTTTAAGCAGGTAACCAGGATTATGCCCTCTTTCAGATGAGATCTCTGCCAGTGCTTTTTGCAGTGACATCTCCATTACTTTGTCACTGCAGAGTCACCCCATGAGGTGTTGCTGCTCCCAAGTCTGGCTACTCCGCTGTTCTTTCCAGTTAATGAGCTCCCCACTTGCTTGGGAGACTTTTGCTGCAGTACCTGTCATTGGATTTTGTGCTTTTTCTCATTTCTGTTCGACCAGTCCTCAAGGTGAGGCAGATCTTTGTTTATTCATCTCCCTCTTTCTACATTGACAGTGTTTCCTATGTGTTATCAGTCCACTTCAAAAGCAGACTCTTACTTTTATGTTAAGATCAATCATGAAAATATTAAATAAAATTGTTCTCACTCCTTAAGGAGCTCTATTAATAAATTCCGCTTTCAGCCTGATCAGTGGAAATATCTTTCATCAATTCCTAATTGGCCTAAAAATTCTTTACTAATGCCATCATGTACACCTTAAGTAATAATCAGACACTGTATCCAATATTTTACTTAAATGGTGATAGATTAGTCTTTACTGCATGTCTTTTGTTTAAAAATCAGTTATCTGAAAAGGCAATCGGGGTTTTTTTCAGCTTTTGGAAAATCCATAATGCATTTTATATGATTTTCCGCTTGCCTTTATGTCTTTAATTGCTTCAGCATGTATTGCAAAGCATTGCACACTACCAGGATGATATAACTAAATCTGTAGTTGCCCAGATCACCTTTTTTTCCATTACTTGTATATTTTAAATCAGGTATTCTGCCATTGTATAATACCCTTTAATATTGACAGGTGTACTAAGATTCTTGCAGCTTATCCTGCAATATCCCTTATCAGTTCTTTAAACATTCTGGGGTGAAACTTCTTTTGTTCCACCTCCTTGAGTGCAGTATTATCTCAGAGTTTACTTCCATTTCCTCATTCCCATTAGCTACACTGCCTTGTCCTACACTCACTATCACCACTGCTATTAAAAAAAATTAAGCCAAGTTTTCATTTACCTTTTTAATCTGTGCACGGATTACATTCCGTCTCTACTTCATGCCCATTGTAGAGGATTTCTACTTATTTTTTCTTTATTGTCCTGTCACTATATAACCAGGAAGTATTTGTACTATTTTTTATAAGTATCCATTTCCAGGGTTTGCATATTTTTCCTTTTGACAAGTATGACTTATTTGTACACTTCTGGACCATGAAGAGAATAAATTCCTCATTGCCTAGGTCTTTCTTCTGTTCCTGATAGGTTCTCCCATTACATGAACACCATTTTTGTGAGATTTTGTTCCTTACTTGGGATGCAGAAACTGCTGAAGAACTGTGTGGTATCATTTAAAGGTGTCACTCTGTGATGAGAGAGAACATGCAAGGTTTGTACAATCAATACTCAAGTTCATTAGCAAAAGCTGAAATCCCACCATTTCATGTCCTCCAGATCATGTGTTTTAAAAAGAGGCTGTAAACATCTGTACATAAATAAGCAACCTTAATCAATGGGTTCAAATGAAGCCCCTTGTGGGGGGGTTGGGGTGTTGTCCCTTTCGTTCTTCTTACCTATAGAATTTTGTCCGATTTGTTGCAGGGGGGGGAACCTGATGGCCGATACTTGAGAGTATTTACAAGACAAAGAGACTTGCTGGGCCCAGGGAGAACGGGGAAGGGNCTTGCTGGGCCCAGGGCGAACGGGGAAGGGGCAGGCAAAGGGGGGCCAGGGGCAGCGAGGAAATCATCACTCTCGCTCTGTGGCTGGAGCAGAGGACACACTCGGAGCTGTGGTTGCTCGGGAAAAGGAGTTCACCATAACCCAGGAGCTTCTTTTTCTGCTGCTGCTGCTTCTCCTTCTTCTGTCGGTCCCGCCCCCACCACCCGCGCTGCCGGGCCATCCTGCCATGCAGCCACCGCCGCGGACCTGCAGACACATCTCGTCCATCCACTGCCCTAGGATTCCTGCTCATTCCTGCCCTTCCAGCTCATCGTTTTCTTAGAGTCCTGCCAGAGCACCCAGGATTGGCTGCCCATAGGGAATTCCTGCGTTCCATCTTGGAGTTCTTCCCTTCTCCTCAGAGGGCCTGTCAGAGCCACCTACAACGGGACTGGCCGGGGGTTCGTGAAGCAAGGCCTCCCCCATCCCTCTCCCGGGTTTTGCCGCAGGGGTCCCTGACTTTATTTTGTAGTTGTCGTTGTTAATACCGTAGTTACTGTTCATTTGTATCTTGTTATACTCATCAGTAAAGGACTGTTATTCCTCCCCATATCTTGCCTGAAGGCCACTTAATTTTAGTCATTCGGAGGGAGGGGATTTCCAAGGGAGGCTCTTGCCTTTCCCAGCAGATACCTGTCTTCAACCCAAGACACCCCTGCATCTGAAATTTGGAGAAGTTTCCAACAAAATCCCCAGCCTTGCATCTTGGAATTGTGTCTGTTTTGGACACACATTTGTGGACTCAATAAGGAAGAAAAACATTTTGCCTCTGTTGCTCCAGTAATGGGTAGGAGGAATTGTCTCATTGTGAATATTACTTCCTGGAACAGATTATAGCTATTGAGGTAAAGAAGAATTAGGAGACCTCAGGATGCAAATAGGTGAGATCAATCCAGACTTCAGCAATGCAGACACTGTGGCCTGCTTGCTCTCCTTCCGTACAAAATGAGAGCAGCGAGGTGCCTCCCAGATTACTGCCTAGTGAAGATTAGACAAGATGGAGTTTTCTTGGATCTGAGCTTATTTGTATTCATTGGAGTCCTTGACGCCCACCTCAATTCCAGCAACCTAAAAAAAAATGGTTACGTTTAAGCTTTCCAGCAAGTGCCCACAACACAGATTATTATCATCGGAGTGACAGGAGGGAAAGAGTGGATGAAGAGGAGAGGCAGGAGGAATCTGCATCCTTCTGCTGCTGCTGCTTGATTTGCATTGTGCAACACTCTAGTAGATAAGAGGGGTGTATTTTTCCCAATATAAATGCATGTGTCTATTCTAGCAGTGAAAGCAGGGCACATGTGGTTGCACACAAACATTCACAAGTCTGCAAACAGTGAATTTAGAAAAGCTCAGAGCTACCACAGTGCCTACAACCATTGCCTACATACACAGATAGTTGTGGCTATGCAAGCATTCATGCAGATACCCTCAAACAACTAAAAACTACAGAAAAAAACATTTTCACATGGACTTTCTATGGGCTACTCTTTAAAAAGCAAAAGAGTACCCCAACAGAAAACAGATTTAGCAAAAATAAAGGGCATATACTGTGGAGCTGACCCTTGCACCCCTTGTGGCCCAAGCAGGCTTCCTTTCTGTAATTCTTCATAGCCTACTATTCTGCTCTTCTGTAAGCCTTGGACTCTAGTAACTTGAGGTTTTGGGTTATTTGAGGGTACAGTGTTAGCTGATGTGTTCTGTCTTTTAAGCCAGTGTGTGTTATCTGAATTTTAAACTGTGGTGTAAAA
>VXBU01002464.1:615537-683310 GCA_013400315.1 Bombycilla garrulus
AAAAAAAAAAAAAAAAAAAAAAAAAAAAAAAAAAAAAGACAAAAAAACAAAACAAACAAGAAAAACCACAATTGTCACAGAGCTATTTGAACCCACCTGGCCATACCAGTTTCTTCTTTTGGCCCTCCCTAAGCCCAAATCCTCATGATACAACAAGTTTAGCAGTAAGTTTCCTCTCTTTTCCGAAAGAAAGATTTGATTAGATTAATGGTTAGTGTAGGATATTGGTGAAAAAACCTGGAGTTTGTGAAAAAATTGGAGCGTGTGAACTGAAGGGTGAAAAAACTCTGTATTCTGGAGGGTGTGAACAAGGGTGGTGGGGTTTGATATGTGCAGGTAACTACTACCAGTTTACACACTCTGAGGTTTGAGATACCACTGAAAGCTAGCACAGATTATGCATGGCCTATGTTATTCAGGACACCCAAGTCCTTAAGATGGCATCAGCTGCCTATATTTAGGAAACTGAATCACAGCCTACTTGATTCACAGAAAGGTGTATAATAGTTTAGTATTGGATCTCAACAAAACCTGAGGACTCAGCAGTGAAAAATCCTTTATAGCATTAATGGCCAATATCTTTGCTTATACAGAGACAGAACTATGACAGCAATAAAAGCCATACAAACAGACAGGATTCAAAGGCTAATTATCTAAATGCATTTTCCCTTTCTCTTTCGTTTTTATTCTCTGCATTTTTTAAGAGCAGAGAGAATAACTGTGCGTATAGCTACTACTGTGACCAGGTTTTGTATCTTCCTGATTTGAGCATATGAGGGCTTTATAGCAATGCTGTTTCAAAGTCTCAAGCTTCAGGGCCTGTTTATTTGCTTTGTCAACAATTTTGAGGAGTTTTATTCTTGACCTTGTAGGCACTGACTTGTGGGGCTGTAGGAAACTGTAATAAGGGAATTTTTCAGCTCCTCTGGTGTAGCAGTGACTACATCACAAGAAGTCCATCACTTCTTGATGTTAGCATGTTTTGAGGAGGCTGTAGGAAGTTTAGCACATATGTGTGAAAACATTTGACTGTCTTATGGTAGTTTTCATAATGAGAAGTCAAGGGCTAGGTGCACAGTGCAGATTCTTGGCATCACTCATCTCACTTCAGGGGTGCCTTGGCTGCTTCCTTTGCTTTTGTGTGGCACCAGACCCTGCAAAAAGTCACCCTAGGATTTTTTTTTTAATGGGAAAAAAACAGACTAGAGGGGAAGTTGAACTCTTACACTCTACCAAACAGGGGAACCACTGTATTGCATCTCTGAGAAGTGTTCCTTCTTGAAGAAAAATATAACATTAAGCACAACAGATGTGAAATATCTCTTCCTGGGGCATTCTCCAAAAGGACTTTTATCCCATCCACTATGTAATTTCTGATAGAGGAAGGAATTCAGGTCTTTGGAGTGTTGTTTTCATGTAGGTTTCCCAAAGAGCTTCTACTGTGTCTCTTAAAAACTTTTTTTCTGTGGTTGCTATCACCTCTGCCCTCTGCCAGTAGGGTGTGTATGGTGGCAGTGAGCATTGTTCACTGTTTCTAAATAGGTTTGTATATACTATACTGTACACCCAGCTGTGAAACCCTGATTTTGCAGCTCTCTTTTTATTCCAGGAAGTACCTGATTCCACTCCAATATATTTACCATTTCATAGTAAATTTTTAAAGAAAACTGGATCTAGACTGTCCTAGAAGTATACTTGAACATAATTTTTTAGGCCTAAAAGGTGATGAGCAGAAACCTAAAATATAAATATTCTAAGATGTGGTTCAGTGGACTTGCCATAGGATAAGGAGGGAGGGAAAAGGACAAAGACACAGAATAAGATGATGACAAAAGAAAGCAGGGCTTCTCTTTAGCTGAAGAAGCTCTGGCAGCCATATTTAGTTGGTCATTCTTCATTCAGTCTTCCCTCATAATAGTGGCACAAGGGAAGTGGGACTGGTCTACAAATAGGTGGTATTAATTCTGCTTGGAAACTTCAATTTAGGCTAGCAAAGAGCTTGAGGGAAGAGCAGGTTTTCTTCAAAGAGGAGGAAATGTGTATGTGTGTAGCTGTATCTCAGGAGGAAAGTGGGCAAGGATCAGAGGTGGGAAGCCAGTGACAGAGACATCATTTTTGGTAAGTGGAAGGTAACAAGCACCTCTCCTCCACTCAATGCGTATTGTTTCTTTTTAACATCAAGAATGTCATTTTCAATTAAAGATTACTGGAAGCATGAGAGGGCATGGGGAGCAGCACAGTCATGATGCTGATGTCAGCAGTGGGACTGCCACTACTAATATGTTTGCCCTTGTTAAGGACCTGTTCAGACATACTTGGAAATCTGAACCTCTGATTTGATCGCATTTGTTTACATGATGATTCTTCCAGTTCCTGTTCTCTTCACACACACGTGTTTGATTCCAGCCGTGTCAGAGCACCCTGTACTCTTGAATTTATGTATCCACACAATATTTCATGGTTAGATCAGAACAGCCATCCCAGTTTGCAATTAGGATAGTCTGCTTAAGGAGCTGATTTGCCAATGTCTGCATTAGAAATGGTATAGAACTGTAAGGATAGGCTTGTAGAGTTGAAACATCAGGACAGAAGACCTGAATGTAAAAACTTCAGAAAGGGTTGCTTTGAACTAGATCTAGCTTTGAACTCAATATCAGTGGGTGGAGTACAGATGATGTTTATCTTATTTTCAATCAAAAAAAATCCGGGCTGTGGCCTTCTAGACAGCTCCACAACCGAGACTCAGGGGGCGGGGGATGACCTGGCAATTCACCTCATTAACATATTTATGCTCTCAACTGAAACACTAATGTTTACATACCAGAAATCATCTGCTACCTTTCGAGATGCCCAAGGTTGTCCTGCCTGTTTCAGAATAGAGAAGGTCTCCCATAGATCTGATATCTTATTTGCCATCCTTGTGCAGATACCTCACGTGCAGTAAGGCAAATCAAATGACTTCTATGTGGATAATTGAACAAAGCCTAGAAGTTTGGTAGCAGAACGGGAAAGCAGAGCTCCTTCACATCCTGGGATATCTCCCTTCAAAAAGTTCCCATCCAAGACAGAATATTCTGTGACATATCTGTGAGGTATTTAAAAGATATGTAGATCGGGCACTTGGGGAGGTGGTTTAGTGGAATTTGGTCATGTTAGGTTTGTGGTTGGATTGAATGATCGAATAGGTCTTTTCCAACATAAATGCTTCTCTGATTCTGTGATTTTTAAGAGGGCATGTGTTTTACATGAGTGTGATCTGGTCATGGATGGTGCCTGTTTCCAAGAATTAGATATTATCATTGCTCCCACTCCATCACTAGCTGCAGCCCCAGTATTGCACAATTTAATCCAACTGGGTGGGGCACCAGAGCCACACAATGATTTTGCTCTATCTCCTTTCATGATCAAAACTAGCCACAGAATGGACACAAAAGGGACTCAGTCTCTCTTCTGAGACCACAAAAGGTTTCCAGCTCTCTTAGTTCTTCTTGGGTGGCTTTCACGGGAGCTGTCCTAGCAGGTTTAAATTAGATGTGGTGTTTGGTTGTGCTTGGATGGCAATGTATCAAAAAGATGTAGTAAAACTCGGCTTGAAACATGAAGAAATTGCAAAACTGTTCTTTCACACTATTTTCTAGCACTGTAATTGCAAACCCCTGTAAAAAGTCATGGTACTGTAACCTGATATAACTAATAACTCAAAGGACTGCTTTTTAGCTGCAATCTCCTTGCAAAATTCTGCCTTAGACCGTTTATTCTCTTTGAACTCTCTTAAAAATACCAAGTAGATACCAAAGTCTCCTGCAGAATTTCCTGTGATAAGCTTGTTCCATAACGTGACTCTTTAAAAAAACACAGCCATCCCCCTACAAAGAGGGCTGCATTTAAGCAGCAAGTGTAAAAAAAGGCCAGTATTCTACAGGGTATATGTAAATCTTCTGAACCCTTTGAGATAAAGTGCAATATAACTGTCTGATGATAATATGGTTTGGAAACATTGTCCTTGCTTTATACCTCATAGTTGGTTGAATGATTTACTGACTAATTATCTGATAGGAGGCAGCAGTAACTTACCCCCAGACCATGTATTAGAAAGGTTGATAAAAAAGACAGCTGTAACTAGCATGGCTCGCCAGGATACGTACAGGGTGGGGCTCCTCTTCAGTTAATAGTATCAGCTAATTTAACCCTTCAGGCAGCAAGATTTCTATAAAAACACTCCGTAGGAAAATATGGAACCAGCACTGAATGAAGCAGGGACCTGGTTTCAAAAGATTTGCAAATGACCAGCGTACTGGCACTAAGCCACCATCACCTTTATATTTACTAAAAAGGTTTCCCTTCAGAAATCTCAGGTTACTGGGTAAACTGGACCAGTGACAACTTACCCCTGGTAGAGTAGTACCAGAACATTTAAACAAACTGGACACAAATAGGTCTGTGACACCTGATATTTGCATGAATAGTGAGGGAGATAGCTGGTGTCATTGTGAAGCCACTCACTGATGAAATATGAACTAGATAAGTGGACAGCAGAATGAATTGAAAACTGGAGAGAGCCAGAGAAGGTACAAAAGGCAGTGGGCACAATTTACAATACAGGAAATTCCATTTAAATGCAAGAAAACCCCCTTTTCTTACTGCAAGGCTGCTTAAACATTGGAACAGGCTGCTTAGAGAGTTATGGAGTTTTTATCCTTGGAGAGGATATTAAAAATTGGACATGGCCATGAGCAGCTCATTCTAGTTAACCTTACTCAGGCCAAAGGGGACAGACTAGATGATCTCCAGTAGTTTTCAATCTCAGTAGTTGTTCTGTGAATCTGGGTGCTAATATTTGATGTGACAATGTCTGTGTTAGGTTCACAGCTCAAAAGTAGAAAACATAGAGTTGCTAGATGGACAGAGGCCAGTAGGTGGAAGAAAACCTACCATGACCTTTACATTTCTTGCAGAAGTTTCCTTGAACTCATTTTGACATGTCTAAATAGTATTTCTTGGCTGTTTGCTTTTCCAAACTTCATGAAAGAACTGCCAGTCACAAAACCACTTTATCTTCTGGTAAGGTTTCCTTCTCTTGTAAGCAATAGACATTTATTACTCTTTTTTTTATAAGAGTCTGTACTCTCACTGAGAAAGTCATAGGCAGAATTGTGTATTCACAGAAAAAAAAAAAAAAAGAAGAGAATATATACAAAAGGCTGACTTTCCCTTTAAATCTTGAATGAATGTATATTGACCTGTATATGTGACACAAATACAGTAGAGAGAAGGGATGATGAGGAAAGGACAGTTCTTTCACTTAATGTGGTCCATGTTTCTCAGATGTATTCCATGGATTTACTTGCATATTGAGATGATTCCCTTGATCTTACTGGGTAATCTGCTCATTTATGTTTTAGAATGAAATCTGATGACTCTGGCAACAACATGAAGATGTACAGCAGGTATAGCAGAACCAGCACTGCTATGGCAAAAGCTAAAAGCATAAGTGGAATAAGGGCATAGTTGGGCTGCAGATTCCTTATTTGAAGAAACTAAAAGGCCACCTTGGTCAACTCTAAGACAAGTTTTTGGCTTTGGGCAGTCAGGAGAAGAATAAGTGGGTAAGAGTTTCCTTTATCAACAGAGCATGTTTGCTGTTAAGCCACTGAAGAACAATAAACTCCCTGTCAAAATAACTGCCCCCACCACAGCACTTGTATGCTGAAAAGATAGAGGGACTTAAGGTTCCGATAGAAAGTGTTGAACTTTCAGTTGAGGTCAATAAGTGGTGATGAGAAGGCAAAACAGATGGAAAAGTGTAGGCTCTAGTCATATTTTTTTCCCAGGAGTGTCCACTTGAAGAAACCAGAGGAAAATGTCCTTGTTTAGTAACTTCTTTGTAAAGATCTCCCTTCTGCAATTGAGACATTTAGCCTCTTGGGAAAGACAGCTAAACAGAAATCCATTTACCTTTCACATGTTTTTTCATAATTTCCCCTGCTACTTTGGTTAATTAATTATCACCACTATTTGTGTTTAAACAAGGGGTCTGTCTCCCTCCCTCCTCCCAAGCCCATCTGCTCCTCCATGACCTTGCTTGTGAAGTCATTGCTGTGCTGATTTTGTGAAAGCACAAACGCTACCCCAGCAACAGACAGCTGTGTCGCAAAGACAGGGCTGTGACCTCACAGCAGGAAGGACCGAGCTGGTGGTGGGGGAAGAGATTTTCTCCCACAAACACAGAAGCTTTTGATGATAACAGAGAGGAAGGCAAGGCGTTATTATACACAGAACAAATGATCTTGCTGTTTGACTGCTTCTGCTTTAGAAGTTGTCCATTGCTTTAAATTCTCTTCTTCAAAGAACCTTTTTTTTCTCTTGTATGTTTTTCATGCAAGGGGACTGTCTTCTCCCTTAGATTTCAGCTCAGAAGATATCTCCAGGAAGAAGTAGGGGGTAGATTTAATCACAGAGGACATGGGCCTGAGTTTCTACAAAGCCAGTGAGCTTTCCAGATCCAAATTTTGATTTGTTCAGTTTGGTTGAATAAACCTAAGTCTAAAGAGGCAGTCTCATTTTTATTCTGACTGTTCATGGATTTCTGTCTAGTCTACTCCCACCTAAACTGCCTCTCCTCTGAATCAAATCAGGTAGTGCAATCCAGCAGTGACAGTTTTCTTTTATAAACATTTGCATGACTGGATGAGAAGTGGAAATCGGGTCTCATGATCACAAAGCATTTTTAATGTAGATGCAGCAAGACACATCAAAGCTAAATAACATACAAGTAGTACTTCACAAGCTGTCTGCAGAAACTACCTCTATATGTATTGATTGTGAGGTTACAGCAAATGTATTTTGATCAGTCGGTTACTGTCTTCTTCCTCAGCTGATTGCTTGGTTGTTCCATGAAACACCAGCCTTCAAACCTGCACACCTCCTTTGTTAGCTAAAAGTAGCCCATGTTTCCAGTATAAGGCATAGTTGTTTATTGCCTGAGAACAATTTATAGAGCAGTGTGCTACCATGATAGGCTAATCGGGTCAAAACACCTGTCCCTTTTGGATTTATTCCATGAGTAAATCACACTCCTTCAGAGCAGGCATGACGGCTCTCCACTGATACAACACAGAGCAAAGCATTAACTTATCTGGAGTCCATTTTCTTTGGACATGGAAGTGATAGGGAGGATGATAGCAGCTACCCTGCACCTTGCCTTCACCACATCTTACTCAGCCCTGGAGATGGGTGGGACTCAGCAACACCAGTCTACAAATGACAATACTGAATCACATTTAGTGGCGATTCTTTCTTCAGGTTTCTTTCCTCCTTATGTTGCCAAACTAGAAAAAAAACATAATTACCAGATTTGCACATTTGTATATCCAAGTAGCAAGCCACCACCTACCTTTTCTGATGTTTTTTTTTTTTTTTCTTTGATATGTGGAGGAAGTAGGAAGGGGATGTAAGAAAGTGACTGAAGGAAGAGATTCTATTTTCAGTTAAGTACTGTTTACAACGCTTTGTGGAGTTTAAGGGACCTAGCACAAATACTCAATAGTTGGAGGCTGAATATAAGGAAAAATCAAGTCTCTTGCGTCCCATTGAATGGCCTTCACCCAAGCACTGTTTTGTTTCATGCCTGATTCTCCTTAACATCCTATCCAGCTGTTGCAGACATTTACTTTGTGTCCTATTTGATTCCTCCACTACATCTTATGTGGCTCACTTCTTATGTTCTGTTTGGTTTTTACCAGAGAAATCAGCCCTTTCTTGACATTCTTGAACTCTCTCTTCTGTCGTACACACAGACCTTCCTTTCTATGCTCTCTTGTTTTGTTTGGATGTTTGGACCTATAAACATGCATACCAAACCTGCTCCACTCACCTGGATCTGCTAGCATCCTGCTTTCTGGCAGCTTTTTGTGGTTTTCACTTGCCATGCATTTGGCATTTTGTTCTTGAAAAAGTAGTTTTCCTAGAGTCCTGCACCCTACACAGAACAGAATTATTATTGTTATCAAATCTGGACATCCAACAGTCTTAGATCACTGTCGCAGAATAGCTGGAAAAACCCAGAGGAGACTGCCCTTTCTGTTTCACCATGCAGCCTGTCTCTTCCTTTGCTCTGGTGTAATATTCCACTAGAGGACCATGGGCAAAGCTTGCTTTTGGACAGCAGTAATGCTATATTTAAGTATGTTTTAAAAAAATAAAAAGGGTAAGAAGTTTCTTTAGTTGGTGTGTTCTATCAGAGGCAAGATAATAGAATTTCTAAACCCATTGATTTTATGGCATTAAGAATCTGCTTGATAAGTCAGTCTCTGTATACTGGTGATCACTATCTCCAGCTGTATAAGCAGAACTGTCCCCATTTCATTTTCAGTAAGAAATTGAGGGAGACTTAGATGTGCTGGAAAATAAGTAGCATAAAATCTCTGTTCTGTTGAGGTGTGGTGTGGTATAGCTATCTGTTATTGAATACTGGAGGAGTCAGAGAGAAACAGAGGTGGAAGATGTGTGAGCAAAGGATTCTTAATCTGTGAGTGCCAGGCTCTCCCAGCTGACAGTGCTGAGGGGCACCCACAGGAGGACTGCTTGTGGGGTACTCCAGCACCAGCCTTTCCAAAGGGCAGCCTCAGAGGGAGCGGCCAAGAGAACTTTGCCTAGGACATTTCTATGGCTACTCTGTGATGTGTGTGGCTACCCTGGGAGCAACTGCTCTCAGGAATTGTTGAAGGGAATTGGGGTGGAGGAGAGATCCCAGTTCCCTGCAGCCCTTAATTCTGGAGGGAAACAAAACCAAAAAAAAAAAAAAAAAGAAAAAAGGGATTGTACCTGCTTTAAGGAGTGTTTGGAAAAGAAGGAGAAGAAATGAGGAAGGTGGAGTCACAGGCAGACCTGTGGTGTTGCCAGGTACCTTGGCCAGATAGATGCACAACAACCCTTTCCAAATGCTGCCTCCCTCCATGAGGCTGTCCAAGTCTGTTTTCTACTTGGCTGGTTGTGCTATTGAGTCCCATTTGGAAGGATTCACGTGTGACCTAAGACTGTCCTCTAGATGTCTGACTGTCCTCTACAAGATAAATAATGCAAAAACAAACATGCCAAACAGTAACCTTCACTTGTCTCCCTGACACTGCTGGAGGGAGGGAGGAAAGGCAGGAGCGAGGGTGAGCAAGTGAATGATCAACCTGCGTGCGAGGCAGGGAGGAGATGAGCACGGAGAGGGAAGGTGCAGCCAGAGGAGCCATGAGAGCTGCTGAATTCCCCCTCCACACTGATGTGCTGTGTCAGACGAGGGTGCCTGACTGCTGGGGCACTGTCTCTTACAGACAAAGCCAAGGAAGCATCCAGCCCTGCTCACTGGCCAGGCCACTCAGTGAGGTTTGGCAGCCTCCTGGCCACTTGTGCTCAGCAGGGGACAAGGCTGGTGTCGCTTGAGGGCACTAGGACTGCACAAAATAAAGCCTTCCCTGTGCCACTCCAGTGTTCTGGTAGCCTCAAGCAAACTGGGTAATGTTGCACACTGCATGATTTCTTTCCTGCACCCTCCCCCAACACCAGCACCCCCTCAGGCTCCCCCTCCCCCAGTCTCTAAAAGTGGAGAAGAGGATCCCTTTTTCCTATTGAATGTACTTATGATGCAAGTATTCATTAATTGCGGATACAGTTGTACGCGGCATGTATGCTAAAGTGCTATCAGCTTTGTGTGGAAGACAAATGCACGCAGACTTAAATAGCTGAGATTTTTATCTTTCTCCTCACAAAAAATATGCAGCAAGTTGTCCCCATCTAGAGCCTTGCCAAGGAAAAAAGCATTTTTTTCCATTTTTTGGTTCTTTTCCTGAGATACAGTGAGGTAGGGGACTAGCCTGCATGATTCTCTCAAAGAGAAGGGCTTCTCCTGTCCAGTTGTGGTATATTTTTTGTCAGGTTAAAAACTGTGAGATTTTCTTAATTTGCAGGTAGCAGAAAAGCAGAGGCTTGCTTTCTTTTCTGTTGGTCCCTTGAAACTTCACTGTGAGGATTCCAGGACAGGGAGTTAAAAATACATGTTGTGGTCTAGAGAAGGTATTGTTCCTGTGTTTTACTCTAAAATATTCTGCAGCAGAAACCAGGATGGATAGGGTTCTGTAGATCTCACACAGACAAATGCAGGGCTCAGCAAATGCTGTCGCAGCTGTGAAAGTACGAGGTACCCAGGGGGACCACGTGTCTAGAGGATCATGGAGTGGTTGGCAAAAGCTTGCCTTTCAAATAAGGAGAGTGCAGTGATTCATTCCCAGAGCCAAGCTGGCAAAGGCTTGAATCTGATGGTTGCATATAGGACACATGGGACAGTATCTTGCTGCAAAGGGTCCACCTGGACAGATGGTAAAGGCTAGGCCCCAGCTCAGCTTCTGATCAGGGTCCAAGAGCTAGGCAGATAATTCTCTCCAAACCGACTGTGAGGCAGCAGGGAGAGAGGATGGTGTTCAGGGAAATAAGGAGAAGGACTTCAGCCTGAGAGTCTTGGCATCCAGGCGCCTTCAGAATTGGGCTGTCCTGCCCCCAGTGCATTTCAAACTGGATGAAGTCCAGGTTTCTGAGCTGATCAGGTGTCTTAGCTTATGCATAAAATTGGAAACCTTTTGTTTTGAGAAGTTCAGAAGACAAAGCTGCAAGACCCAAGAGAATGAGATTGTTGGCATGCAGGAATGCTGGCTAACTTGCTGCCTTGAAAGTGAGTTGGGTAACCTATTACAGACTGGTTTCCTGGGTACTGCTGCCCCTATTCTGCCGAGCTGTGCTTGTCCAGATCTCAAACAGGGTTTGTTCCAAGCCACCGTCTTTGCACTCCAGACCTGCCTCTCCATCTGCTCACCTGCCATCCATCACTGCCTGCACTCTGGGATTTATGTTCCTACTCCTGCATGCCAGGAGTCTGACTCCCTCAAGCTTCTGTAGCTTGCTTTCCTGAGGATGAGATGAACTATTCTTCTGTCCTGCTGCTCAGCACACAGCAATTCAGTCTCTGTCATACTCACACACTCTATTGCTCACACATACATGTACTCCAGCCTTTTTCTTGCTCACAACCTTAGGAGAGGCAAGCTTTGCTTCAGCAATGTGTTTATCCTGCGTGTAAGAAATTTGTTGGTCATTATTATTCTTCAGTCAGGGTAAGGCAGTTGCATGCAGAGCTTGCAAAAAATTTGTTTGCACCTTCATTAATAGTTGCAGCATTTTGTCTCTGGTGTGTGACAAGGAGGCCTAAGCCATTATTTTAAATTTTTGTTTAAAAGGTAGCAACAGTCACAAAAATTCACAGTAGAATGTCTATGTCTTACCTACCAGGATCATCATCATCTCCTAGCTGTATGCAGAAATAGCTCATTTTCCCCTCAGCCTTGTGCCCTGATGGGACTCAGTTCATAAAGAAATGGGATTTATGATTCTCATAGGTTTTTAATATGCCATCAGGATGCTGCTGTGTCTGAAAAGCTATGCTACTTATTTTGGGTCCCAGAAGACTTTCTCACCAATATTGACTTGCAGATGAAAGCTGCCATGTGCCTTTAAAATAAAGAAATGCTGAGCCTTGTCAGCGCACAGTTGCAGGGCACAGTCATCCTGCCCTAGTGCAGAAATGGTGGTGGCAGGGGATTTACAAGCCTTTTACTCTGGCTAGGAATCCTCAGGGCTCCAATCACTCCTTCAGCAGAGAGGAGCCATTTGTGTGCAGACCTGTGAGCCTGTTCAGAGGGCAGTGTCAGGCGCAGGTTTTGTGGTCAGCCTTGCTCTGAACCCACCAAGGTACAAATGAGGAAACAAAGGTTGTTGCTTTGATTGACAGGGATATTTCTGTCATGTGGGAACTGCTTCCTGAGCCTTGTCCGCACATGTTCTGGCAGCTGTGGATCTCCACATGCATCGGGCTGTGCTTACAACATGCAGAGCACGAGCTCATGTCTCTGGTCTTTGCAGCTATGCAGTGTGTGTGTTGTGCCAGGCTTTTGCTGAGTATGCTGGAGTAAATAGTGTTGGTGCAAATATTGTGAAGGGCTCAGTCCCTTGATTAAATGATCATGGATTAACTGTTGGCTTTGTTTTCTTTTTCTTCTTGTGTATAGTCATAGCAAGCACTGGGAGGGAGACTAGAGGTGTGCTGTGTCAGATGGATCTAAGCCCCATCTTTGGCTTTTGCAAGGCTTTAATAATACTCCTTTCCTGCCTTGGAAATCAAAACACAACCTAACCACCCTCTCTGACTTTACATTAGGTTCAAGACAGATGTTTCTGATAAACTGTTCTCAGAGTGCAGGATGGGTTAAAAGCAGCCCAGGTAATTATGGTGGGGGAATATTGTTTTGGGAAGGAAAGAAAGGCCATAACCATGTACGTGGGGGATACCTGTATGTCTGTGTGAGGGGATGTGAGTGTCCACTCTTACCTCTGACTGTATGTGTGTCATCTGCTGGAGCCAATGAGTTTCTGTGGTTTAAGAAGTCATCCAGCACTGCTTGTCTGTGTGTGTTTTCCTGCCCTTGGAGTAGTGACTTGATCCACAGCGGTGCTTAAATTGGGCTTCAGTCCTTTGTATTTGCTAAGATCATGCCCACACAGTTACACAACTTCAGGTGATGGTGAAGCACAGACAACTGATTATCTGTGTCAAAGCTATTTATTTTAGTCTTTCATCTAGTTCTTTTCTGTTCCTATTGTCGCTGCAAAGTGAGAGATGTATGAGTTTTTCAAGCTGGCCACAGACAGTTGCTCCAGGACCTTTCTAACAAAGGGTAGAGGCAGGAGGAGATTGAAGGGGATGCTGATAACATCCCTCCTCACAGAGGTCTGGCTGCTAGGGCTCAGAGCCAGCTTTGAGACTGTGCAGGTGAGGATGGCCCTGCTTCTTTTGGTGGCCTTGGACAGAGTGCCTCCAAAAACACTGCCAAAGGCTTCTACAGGACAAGTCTCCTTTGCTGTAGGAGTTGCTTTTAAACTGAACCTTTACAATTCAGCTGCTGCCTGACCTACATCTCACACAGAGTGCATGTCTAGTTCAGGCAGAGCCATGCCTGGCCATGCACACTGTTAATGCAGACATCCATCCTGCAGCTGATGTCCCAGCCTGGCTGCAGCCCAGCTCCCTCACCATGACTTTGCCCCACCATTCCAGGGCTATGTCTGACCCTGGGTACCCTCACCAGCACTGATTCTGAGGCCCACCTGCAGGCCAATGTCCCAGCTAAGCCTTAAACCATCCCAGCCCATTTGCCAGGATCCTATCTGGCTATCCCAGGGCTGTATCAGGCCCTGCATGCCTTCCAACACAGTGGATTTAAATAGCATTTCTTTCTTCCTGGTGCCAGAACGCAGAGCTATCAAGGCATAAGATGCACATTAGTGCTGGAACAGAATAAAAAATTTTGTAATTGTCTGATTACATAGAACAGTTTGGGTTGGCAGAGACCTTTAAAGACCATCTAGTTCAACTCTTCTGTAATAGTCAGAAACATCTTCAACTAGATCAGGCTGCTCAGAGTCCCTACCAACCTGACCTTGATTGTTTCCAGGGATGGGGCATCCACCACCTCTCTGGGCAACCTGTTCCAGTGTTTTACCACCCTTATTGTAAAATAATTCTTCCTTTAGGTCTTCATGGAAGCTGTGACACAAGACCAACCTACCTACCTACACAGGCTCTGCACTCTCATCAGGCTACCTCTTCATAGAGCATCAGACTTTTGTGTTAAGTCTGAGCTATCACAGATAAGAGTTTTATTTTATCAAAATAAAGAAAAATGTTTTGGTCAACACTAGCCATAATTATGCAGCCAAGCATAAGGAGTATAAACAAAACAAACCATATTTTTGCTATGCATAGCTTTTCATTCCAGATTAAAGCAAACAACCAGAAAGAATATTGGTCTCCCGTGAGAGAGGAATGTATTGGTGAATCTTCTGTAAGAAGATGCAGCAACTTTGAGAATAAAATGGCCGCTGGGGAGAATTTTTGAGACAGATTTAAAGGGGGAAAATGCAGAAAGCAAAGAAGCAAGAATTTCATGCTGCTTCCACCGTAATAATAACAATAACACTTTGCCCAGTGCATATGCTTTACTGCTCACTGTAGCCAAGGGCGAAATTCCCTGCCCACCAACCAAAATCAGCAAAAGGCAAGACTGGCTTTGCAGGCAGGAAAATTTCACGGGTGCATCCATCAAATTCTGCAATGGGACCAGTGAAGCACACAAGCTGCAAGGCATCAGTAATGAGAACTGGAGAATAGAAAGCCCTCAGCAGTAGAGGCTCAATAATTAATCAAAGCTGAAAATCTTTCTAACGAAGGCAGCAGCAAAACAGAGAGAGTGTTTAAGGAGTTAGGGGTCTGAACAAGAAAGGAAGACATATCAAAAAACAAGTTAGCAAGGGATGGGGCAAGAATTGCCACAGCATTTCCCTTTCTCAGGTTCTCACTTATGCACTGAAGCCAATATAGCAATAGATGGAATTATTTAATCTCCTTGCTTTTTCTTTGATCTGATTTGTCTAAATGTCTCTAGCAGTGGCTAGCTACTATTAGAAGAAAGAGGTCATTCTACAGAAGAAAAGCTCCTGCTCTGGGAGACTGCATCTTGGAGATGCCTCTAGTTTTCAGGGTGACACCACAAATGAATTTCTCAAAGTTCCTGTTCTAGTGTGTAAAGTTGTCTGGCAAAATTCCCAGATGAGTCTCAAGGCTTACTTAATTATGAATCAAAGGCTTAATGTAATACCTTGTGCTTCTACTCTGTTCAAATTGAGGATCTCAGGCTCCTTACACCAGAGTGAGGAAGTGAGTCATCTTCACTTGGTTGTAAATGGTAGATGTGCTGCAGCACATGGCAGCGAAATAAGGGCCTTGTGATCCTGGCTATCATGCACATTGTGAGGCACAGGGTTTCCAAGGCCATGGAAAAGCATACTGTTAGTCACAGCAGAGATTTGACTAAGTACTTGAAACTTTTCTGCCCTGAGACTCAATGCTTCATTTAATGTATAGGGATGAACCTGTCTTCTGTGAAGTCCAGTGGGTGTGTTGACAAGAATAATATTCCTGTGGTGATGACAAATACTTGTCCAGGGGCCTGAGTTGCCTGCACCTTCATGGCTTTGTCACAGGTGTACCATGGGGACTTGAAGTGACTGGTGTTCCCTGTCTGGAAGTGAGCCCTTTTAACTGAGGAAGCTCCCATGGGTTGAGGACTTGGCCGCAGACCTGCTCAGCTATCAAGGAACCCATTGCCATTATCTGCCTCTGTCTTCTTCTTCTGTCTCTTGGATGCATGGCCCATTTCAAAGGCTTTAATTTGATGTTCACATTCCTGGGAGAGTACTAACTTCTCTGTGAGGCTGTATCACTTCTCTGTGCAGCTGCATTATATGCTTGATCAGGTAGAGTGACACAGATGACACAGCATTCCCAGTGACTTGGATCTGTGTATTGGAGTTCATTGGTGCATGAAGAAAAGGGTACTAAATCCTTGCCCTGTCAAAGAGGCTACCTGTATCCCTGTGGGACCTCCCTGTGGGAGTGAAACTGTAAACTAAAAGCACCTTTCTCTCACTCTTATGCCTTTCACCTGAAAAAAAAAAAAAAAAGCTTATTTTTCCTCCATATGTGAAGAAAATGTACTTCTTGTTGTTTACGCTTAGGGGAAGCATGCAAATAAAAGCAGGGATAGGACTGAATTAGAACTGATAGATAAAATGGATTAGGTAGATAGATGGAAACCAAATTAGCTGTGAAGCCAGTGCCAAATAGAATAGAAAATCATTTCCACCCAATAGCCAGCTGAAAGATTTAGCAAGACAAGAAGGAAATAATCAAGATTGCCTAATTGCCAAGTAACCTCTCCGTCTTTCTTTTACTCTCTCTCTTTCCTGATACAATCTGTCTCAGATTTCTCTACTAAAATGGAGGAAAACATCTTTTGATCTGGTCTGAAATGTGAACTCTAAGATAGGCTCAAAGAAACCCCTTTGTAAGAAAGGCTCTTTTTGCAAAGCTCTCTCTAAAGCACCAACAGCCACCTCATGAGTTTTTTGGCTAAAGGAAGTAGAAGACAACATGCTAGCAACTGCTCTGTGTGCTCTTCCCTTCTGGCTTGCCTCTGTTATCTGGCATGTCATGTACAAAGTTTGATATGTGAATGGTTGGTGAAGAATTCAGTAAATAGTGGGGATACATGCAGAAGAAGTTCTTCTCTCCATGAATTGCTGATAATCTCCTCCTAGGGGTGTAAAGGAAGAGCTTTGAACAGCCAAAGAGCAGCTTTGTAATTAGTGAAGACCCCTGGCCACACTGAAAAATTGTGTTCAACAGCAGTGTTCTTGCAGAAAACAAAATTTATTAGAGAAATTTCAGTGATGGAAATATTTTCCTACAGGCCTGGAAAAGTGGGTCTAATTTGTCCTTTCTAATATTTCTAAAGGACTTACAGATATGTAAAGTATATAATACAACCTGTTGGAAAAAGTGTCAGTTAAAGAACTATGTGTGTCACAAGACATGGGAGACTGCTTCGATTTTCCTGCAGATGACTTGTTCAAACCTGGAGTGGGAAAAAATTGCTGGAGGTGACTCTTAGATGTGAGATTCGTTTTTCTTTCAGACTATATTGACAGTTACTGATGAAGTCCCTCAGAAGCAGGCTCTCTAGATTCCTACATCCTGAAAATATATATGGGGCGAAGCTAATGGATGTCAGGCACCTAAGTGGGGCCTGGGTGCCCATACATTTTCCGTAATCTGAGCACTTCTCTTCCTTTCAACCTGTGAGGTGGTGACGCAGTGCCTGGCTGGTGGTCACTCTTCAACAGTTTGAAGAGTGCAAGCAGAAGAAGCCAGTCTTGGTTGCCGCCTGCTGAGGACAGCTGTGGGGCGTGGGCAGCAGCTGCGTATGGGCAGGTTTGCTGCCGTTTCTGACTGCAGTGCGATGACCAACTGCCCGCTCTTCCTAGAGGAGTCAGCTTTGGCTAGTGGCTCTCAATTGGAGGAGGGGGTGAGTTTGAAGATCTTGCTGGAATTGCCTGTAAACATGAAATATTATTTTTGACTAACTGACTGTTTTCTGTGAAGTAGGAAAGAGGGCAAAATGTTACTTAGACTGGTTATTTCCGTTAAATTCCGTTAGGCTTATATGCTTGCTATTTTCATTTCTTCTCCTAGATTAAAAGGGATAGAAGACTCCCTTGAGGATATCTTGGTTGCATTTGGGGCTGAGATTAGCTTTTGTATTTAAGTCTTTCTTCATTATTGAAAAACAAAAAAATTCCTGAGTTGACAAAAGGTGTGATGTTACTAAATGAGGCAAGTAGAAACTTAAAATGAAGATCTCTGCGGTTTAGACCTGAGTACCTCTGAAAGGCAAGGAGGTAAAGAAAAAGCACTTGACCTTTTCAATGTGGTTGGAGCAAAGATTCTGCTTTAAAAGCTTTCCAGACAGCACTTCTTTAAATCTTGTCAAAACCTGAGTCTTCAGCCATGTGAGGCAGAGTGGTATCTAAGCAGATGTTTTTCTGTGGTAGGTGAGTTGACGGAGCCTTAGAGGCCTTCACTGCATTTATATGCCAGTTTACAAAACTATGTGAGGATGTTTCAGTTCTGGTAAAAAACTATAAATCCATTTGCTCCCCACAGCCATTATTTCAAACAAAGCTAAATGAAGCCTTTTATAATTTCGGTGTTGTCCATTGGACTCACATAACAGGGGTGCAGTGTGGGGCAGATGGTGATGAAGTTTTGCTAATAGAGAGAACCACTGGAGTCTTGACTTGGTCTCCTTGAAATGCTGCCCCTCAGCACTTGGCCAGATTTGCCACGCATTTCCTATTTCCTCTCACCACAATTGTTTCTCAGTGCCAAATTTGAAGGGGTTCATGGTGGCATCACGGTACCTGCAATACCAAGTTTTGATCAAGTTGTGCGCTGGGGCTCTGTGCCACTCCCCCACAGTGAGAGCGGGGAGGTGGGATGGCTGGAATTTGGCCATGCTCAGTTTTCCCCATTGCCCTCCAGGACAGAGCCAAGAGAGAGCAGGCAGCTATTCAGAGGGTGTCTGTGTTTCCTGAGTAGACCAGGGCAGGGAGGGAGCTGTACATTGTAAAGACAGTCTGTGAACTAGTGTCATGGTTCTGACAGGAGCCAGAAAGGCCTATTCTTAAAGTAAGTACCTGTTCTGAGAACCTGGTTTAATTTTTGCCCCTCAGGGAGATTGCTTTGAAGGAAGGAAAAGTGCTTTTACAGCAGAGTTGCAAGCAAATCGTTTCCCTTCAGTGCCATTTCCTACTTGTTGAGAAAGGGAGAGCAGTTCTGGGGAAAGGAACATTGAAATCATCTTCTAAATCACTTTGGTTATGGATCTCTTTGGTATTGTGTGAAAACCTGGTGTAAATACACCATTAAGAGCAGACCTGGTTGCACAGGCTGTACATGGCCAATGTATTCAGATCAAATGGGTATAGTGAAAGCTTTAAATAAGTAGCAGATAAAGGGGGAAAATGCCTATTAAATAAATAAGCACATACTGAAAGAAACATACAAAGCAAGAAAAGGGAAAAAAATCTCATGTGACCCTCATGGGAAATAATAACATTACTGCAGGAGACTAGGCGAAGGAATGAAGCTAATAAATGAGAAATATCTAGTATATTAATTCTATGGCCTAGCAGTGAATTGTGTGGTTTTATACTGCAACTAAGGCTCTGGATTTTATTTATTTATTGACATAAAGAATCAAAATAAATATTGAAGATTCTGAAGCGATGTGTGAACTGAATCTGTTTCTCTCAAACTATACTAACAGAAATGCAAGGAGAATGGCAAATGAAATGGTTACTAAGACCATCGGATCTGTGGAAGACTTTTCCACTTCATGTTTCTGCCAGACAGGTTGACAGTAATATGAGAAAACCCACCCCAGTTTTCCAGGGTGTAGGTCTGTGTGATGTAGTACCAAGGGCTAAAAGTTTAGTGGTTCCAAGGGCACCTCTGTTGGTCAGAATAACTTGTTTGTAGGAGATTTTTTGCTGAAACCCCATTTACGGCTGATATGTTGTTTTAACTTGGTCAGGAAACAGTTATAAGTGGCAATATAACGTATCTGGCATCTGATAAGAACACAGAATGAATGCAGTTTGCACAATGCAGAGTCAAAAGAGGCAGCTAAAAAAGTATCAAGAGGATTAAAAAAATAAAGTCGGGTACTGGGGTTTTTTTGTTGTTGTTTTGAACCTTATAGCTTTCTCAAGATTTGTTCTTGTTTTCCTGCTACAGAGCTCATGTCACCCACAATTCATACACATAAAAACATAAGTATATAAATTACATCCACCTAAATGAACACTGAAGGAAATGGCAGCATTTGCCCATCTTAGTGTTTTGCAGCTCAGCTTAAATGAAATCCCCAAATTAAGAATGACTATTTAGTTTTAACTCTCCTTTCGTAAGCACATGCATTATAATAAAGCCTTAAAGACAGTATAATAACATATCAATTCTCAAATAACACAACGTTAAGACATTCATATTTTTCTATGAGCTTTGACAAATGTGTGGGATCTTGCAGCTGTTCAGTATTCTGGCTATTTCAGACAAATGAGCTTAATGAAGGTTGCTTTTTGAGAAAAGTATTTGAACAATGCATCATAGATGAAGAGATAATATAATGGCCATTATAATCAAAAGTGTGTATATGCTAATGCATATAGGCTTTTTCAGATAAATGCAAAATGAGCTTATTACAGACACAGGTAAAATCTTGCTTCTGTTGCTGTCAACGCTGCTGTTGGCCTTTGCTTCCAAAAATCTGGCCCTGTAACTTGGCATTGTTCTTCATATATGTATTCCACTGTCATTTTGCTATTGACATTTAATACAATTAAAATGCATTTGGCTTCCCTGGCTTAGCACAGCATTTATGGCAGAAGACTGCTGTTCAAGAGGCTGAAAAACTGTCTGGGAATGACTGGCCACTTTCTAAGACTTGTTTCTCTTCTGTTTCTGATGTCTCTGGCACATGTTTGGTTTACAATTTTAATCTATCAGCTTCTTACTGACAGAGTTGCTGATCTTACCCATATTAAACCAGTCCCTGGTCTTATAGTATCCTTTGTATTAATAATGATTATTTGGAATTTCTAGGAGGTTTCAGGACTTTTTTTCTGTTCCTAGTGATGTCACAGCCTCTTCAGGCAAAAATTCTGTGCTATATAATTCTTGAGCTATATCTGTCTAACCTGAAATCACATGTCTTATAAAGGAGACTTAAAAAGGTCTGTTTTCTGACAGATTCTGGAGTCTGTTCCTTTTATCAAGAAAATTGTCTTCTGCTTTTTGAAGAACTGCATTTTACTTTTTCTGTGATGGATCTTTCAGTGCTAAAAATTTTATTCTTTTTAAAGAAGTTTAGTAGGACTGGAATGAGGTGGGGTCAGCCAGAACTGAGCATAACGCTCCTTGCATTATCCTTTGGTATTTGATGATAAGTCACCTCATCTGCTGTATTACGTTTTCCTTCTTGGAAACAGCAGTCTTTGAGTTAAATCAACATACACATTCAGAAAATTTTCATCAAGATAATCAGTTTTTCATGCAATGAGCACAAATTATTTCTGGCTACTTCAAATTTGTCATAGGCTTAGTTTTTGCAACCCATATTACAGAAGAGTATCCCTCTCTTTCACTCCCTCTCCTTCTACCACCTCAATGTTAGGAGGATCACAGACAGGGGACAGAAGCAAGGACAAATTTTTGGATGAAGTTGTAATGATTTGTTGAAAGTAGCAATAAGAGAAAGGTAAGAGATTTTGGAAAGCTGTGAATGTGGATGACTTGGGCAATATGCATTGAGTAGCAGGGTTGAAACTGCGGTCCAGGAGACACAAAGAAACAGAATATTGCTAGGAATTTTAGAAGAAATAATGTTGATTTGCTTTGGTTTGGACATATTACTGTATTGTATGGATATAGAAACTACAGCTTGTTGATACAGTTTGATAAAAAAGTTACATGTAAACCTCAAATTAGTTTGTGCTTCAGCACAAAAAGGTTGGCAAGATGCCACAAACCATGCATGTTTTATACAGCTCTCTGCATCTGTTACTCTAGCAAATAGCTGGTGAAATTCTAGAGTAATAAATTTCTATTCAGAAGTTTTAAAATTTCAAGAGAAAAAATAAGGAAATCAAAATCTTTTTTTTAAAATATAATACACAGTGCAGACGTTATTGCAATACATACCTTTAAGAGAAGATCTTAAAATCTGTCAATTGTTACAAGTAAGCCTACCTGAGGGGAAAAAAATACGCACACTGTCAAATATAAAAATGAAACAGATGGAAGAGGAAGTTTACATATCTGAAGTTTTAGGAAAATAAATTTCAGATAAATTTGAGAAATCATTTATGGATCTCTGTACAGAGGCTTTGAGAAACATTACAATCATGTTGCAGATGGGGTAAATAGAATTACAATCTAGATCAGTGAGATCCTTGGCTCCGTCTCTAGCCAAGAGAAGGAGCCAGATTTTCTCTTTCTTCTTCACTTTGAATCCTATGTCAAATTTAGTGAAGAGTGTGGCTCTGAAGTTATATTAAATTAGTTGTGTATTCCCTCTCTCCCCTGACCTGTATAAACATAATAGTCCAGACCCTCAGCTGCTAAAATCACTGCAGCTCCATCTGGCCCATTAATGCATGTATACATGCCAGTGGACAAGATTGCAAGTTGTTACCTACTCCCTGCCTAACAAACTTGGCAAAAAAGCAAGAGTAATAAGCACATAAAACTGTCATTAAAAAAATTGCCAACTTAGGTCTCAGAGAATTCTCCCTCTGAACCATGATGGTGCAGATAATACAGTCAGAATCCTCCCAGAATTCTGCAAACCTATTATAAAATAGCCTATGTACAAATAATAAGATTCTTCTTTATTTTTGGGGGAGAGGGAGAGAGAGAGAAAGAGAGAAATTAGCTGGGCTTTATGCAGGTAACAGGTTTGTATTCGCAGGTCTCTGTAACTTAAAAAATGGAATTAATGACAGGCCGAGCATAGCACATTGACCTGATGTCTCACATGAAACCAACAGAATGTAATACACAGCAAAGGGCTGGTCAGCAGGCATGCTTGATGAAACCTTTTTTAATTTATTTTTTTCTTATTTGGAGTGGGAAAGCAGAGATATACTTTCTCTAGTTGTAGTGCCTGGTATTTGGCAACATGCAGAAGTGTTTTGCGATGTGGGAAATTAAAATTTGCAAGTACAAAATCTCTTATTTAAAAAAAAATAACAACAACAAAATCCATATTAGTTCAATTAATGGGTCAGTGCAAGGAAGCCAAAATAGCTTTTTATTTGCTAAGAAGCAAGGGACTGGAAAAAGATACATCTACATAGAGGATATTTCTAATTAACCAATGCAGGCAAAGGCACATGTGGACAAAGGTACTTGTTCCACTTAATCATGAAGCAACGAAATAGAAAATAGTCCTTCTCATCTCAAGAATATGCTTTGGCAAAAGAGCTGGGATGAAGAGAGAAGCTCATGGCATTTCAAGAGTATGTTCTACTCTCTTTTTTCCCACACCTCCCCTTCACGCTCTTTGTAATAAAATCTGCCTCAGTCTATAAGCAGGTATTTATTTTTAGGGTTTTTTAGGACTGGCTTAGCTGTTTGTGGTGACCAGATGGGGATTTGATGTTACATTCTGTTTCAATTGTATTTCAGTGAAATTAATTGCAATAATGATCCACTTTATTGATATAACTCCTGTTTCCAGAAGTATCTTACTGTAAGAGCATTAGCATCTAAGGAAATTTTCAGTCATGTATCTAACTGCAGGATTAAAGCTAAAGATGGTCCTTGAACAAATTCTTAGATTCAGGCAGCGTGATACTTGAGAACTCAAGCAGAACTTCACGTCTTACTCTTGGGTCTTTAATTGCTGCCAAACCATCAGAATTATTGGGTGTCCATTTTGGGTTCAGGCCTCTCATTCTGCCCCTAAAGGTTCTTGCATTTAGGTCCCTTTCATAGGACTCTCCCATCTGGTGTAGTCCCCACACCCTCCTCCATGCTGTACACACTTCCTCGTCTTCCTACACATCAAGAAAATGGAAATCTATTTCAGTTCCCGTTAGGCAGGTAATTAGTTTGATGGCAGATATCAGAAAGGCACTGAGACTAATGTGGCTGCCTCCCAAGCAGCAAGAGGCATGAAGTTCCAGCAAGACTTGTGTTTTATATCCTACCTTAAAACTAAACAAAAAGAACTGCTTTTTAATTCACCACTTTTATCTCCCTGGGCTTAGTGAATTCTAGTGCTTGTAAAAAGTGAGCTCGACAGCTACTGCAGACTAAAGGCAAGCTCAGTGCAGGTTCCACACATGCCCAGTCCTGCTGAACACACCTCAATGCCCACCCTGTGCCACATCCTACTCCAACAATTCTGCCTCCCCCACTTCCCCTCACCGATTCTTCCCTGGCTTTTCTGTTGTGAGTTCAACTTTCCTTTCAATATTGTATGCCTTCTGATCAGTGACTGAAATTTATTCTGAGCTGCACAGTGGGTTTTGTGAAGGGTCTAGGGCAAAACCTTCTGAATTCTTTCACTTTCAATAGAAACTGGACACGGAACTTCAGTTTCCAGATGAGATAATGATTTGCCAGCTGATCCCTGATGCTCCTTTCTCATTTAGTGTCTTCCTTGGGAGGTGCCCTGAACATTTAGGAATGAAGTAAAGTTTACAGCACTCTATTGTGAATTGGAAATCATAGGTGTGGGCCTCTCTGAGCCTGTTTTCTTTATGCTAAATGAGACTGTGTTATCCAAATGAGAGAATTTTTCCTTCAGCAGATGTTTTTCCATGCTTTGCTTTCCTTTTTAAAAACACAGTGAAACTCTAAAGGCTGGAAAAGGTCAAATGTTTTACTGGGCTTTATTCAAGAAGGAAGAAGAGATCTATCATGAGAGACTGTACAGAGATCCCAGAAATGTCAAATAAGCAGATTATCTGGTTACCAGAACTAGGGCAGCTGGTCCTAGGTGACAACAGCCCCACAACTTCTTAGCGCCGTTTCATCACTTAGCTTCAGGACTCCTTCAGCTCTTAAAGTCTGACATAAAAAACCCAAACCAAACACTGCTTTTTTGGATCAAACAGAAGTTCAGGCAGAAAATGAAATCCTGTCCCTATTTACATCAGAAAGACATAGCCACTGACTTCAGGGGGGCCTGGATTTCACCTGAGAACTATGACTTGTTTGTCTCATTCCATAATGTGAGGTGACATATTTTGAAATGCAGGAGAGAAGAGATCATTGCTCGTTAAGGTGCAGGCACAGGTTATTGAGGAGATCTACACCTGGTCTGCAGGGTAGATGTGACAGCCACAGATTTTAAACCATGTGGTATAGACTTGTTTACTCTAATGGTAGTGGAAATTATGTCCAAGTGTAGGGCTGTAGTATGGATCCTCGATATGAGAAACTAGAAGGATTCAATAAATACCTACCTCTAACAGAATTTTCCATGCCATGAATCTCCAAGCACTTTGTGCAGGAGGTAAGCATCATTATCCCCATTAATGGGATTTTCAGATTTTTCCTGCAGACATTTCTGGTTGGGTAAAGCCAGGTTGACTGTGAGAGAAAGTGATGCTGTTAATGATTCTCTCATGCTTCACAGAGACCTAACTGCCTGATGCTGTAGGCCAAAGTTACAACGTTGGTGGGTCTGGGACTTGCCTTGCCTTGACATATGTGTAATAAAATCCAAAGAAGGACAAATCACTGCGATAGTTTCCTGCAGTTTCAGTAGGTTTCTCACAGGTCAAGAGTTTCTACACACTCCTCCTTTGTCTGTGAGTTTATGATGACAGCTTGGAGTCATTGAGATAATGACTTAGAACAGCAGATATAATCCTTTTGTATCTTGCCTTGGACCTGTCTTGTTACTTCATGGTGTTGGGGTGGGTTTGTACAGCACAGTGCAGGAGATCCCATTAGCTGAGAGCTGCAGCCCACTGGTTTCTCTATGCTGGGCTGAGTTTCAGATCTATGTGCTTGGGACCTGTGTGGTTGTGGATCTCTGGGTGGGTGCTTTGATGCATCGAGGTGAGCATGCTTTGCATGTAGAGGCATTTTTGGGTTTTTTTTCAGGAGTGTTTCAGCTGAGTTAGCCCAAAATGTTCTTCCAATTTACTGCCTGGACAGCCACCTAAAAGAAAGTTTTTCCTTCTCCTGCCAAATATTTCTTCATTCATTTTCCATGCTCAGTCTGTTAATATTTTGTAAATAAGATTGGTTCTCTCTAAGTGGTTGAAATTTTGCTTATTCCTCTGACTTCTCTAAAATTCACAAGGTGAATATATTAGCCTAGCCCATGTCTCTTGCTATAAATGCAAGAGATGTGGGTATGATGCTGCATTTTTATATATCAGGCTTTCCTAGACTGAGTTGACCATTCTTACACATTTCAAAGACCACTGCTGGATGTCCTTGTTAAATGCTTTTTTCTCCACTATCAACCTTTAATTCCTTCAACACCGGGGAGGAAAAAAAAATTGATATTCTGTGTCTGTAAAATTCTAGTTAAACTTGGACCTACAGAACTGTTTGTTTTGCCCCTTTGGTTGCTGCAATTGTACTAGCCAAGGTCCAGAATAGCTGTTTGGTGATTTTTTGCTCAAATCTGGTTTTTCATCTTCTGTATTTTTACAGTATAGCTATTAAGGAATGTTAATAGGATATATAGAATTTTTTTTTTTATTTTCAAAACAGGTTGTCTCCTGCTCTCAGGCCTTCTGTGATAATGGACAACTCATTTCATTTTTGCACATCAGATTAGTATTCTGGAGATTTCTCAGTGTTACTAAAATGGGTTGTCCTCCTAAACACCTAATACACTGATGTTCTGATGCACACAAATTTCTTGTGAATGTGAATCAGTTGTTCATGTTCTTTGCTTGAGATGTAAAGCAGCCTCCTTTCAAACTCAGTACTATTCCTGCAATTAGTAAAAAGGCAGGGGACATAGGCAGGAGGTGTGAGCAGGGGAGACAAAATCTTTGTACGTGGTTGGCACCAAAGGGCAGCCACTGGGGCACAGTGCAGAGCCTGCCTCAGAAGGTCCTCATATTCCTCTGGAGCCTCATATGTCCTTAAGAAGTAGTTAGCAGTCAATATTTGCTTTGTACTTTTAAGCAAATGTCTTTGGAGTTTGGTGATTCTGTTTCCCCTGGCTGAGAGCCATGACTACAGCAAAGAGCTGTTGTTGCTCATCACCTTCTAGCTGGTGTCCCTGAGGATCCGCTAGTGGCCCTGGTGACTGTCGAGTTTGCTATCATGTGAAAATCACTGCTCTCACCTGTCCCGGCTTGCCTGTGGCATCCCCAGAGAGCCACCTCTGCACTCCCCAGTGCAATAGAATTCCTCATGGTAGCTCCAGGCTCCAAGAACTCTGCTCCCTGCAAACTGCTGGTGGTGGGTTTTTGCTTTACTGAACAGAAAGGATAAAGGAAAAATACACTAAAGAAACTCCTAAGAGTAATAAGAATAATGACAAAGCAGAGAAGAAATACCAGCCAAAACCACCTTCCACTTAGTGGGAGAGAAGAGGGGAAGCCTAAAGCTGCAGCACAAATACTGATTATGTCTGTCAAGGATTTGCTACTGTTGCTAAGTTACTGGTCTCTTTGGAAAACCCTTGAAGTATGGGGTACATTAGGAGCTCATTAGGGTCCCGGGGACTTATGCTAAATGTACAATATGTCTCCGTGCTAAACACACTTCAGAAATAACAACAGAAACTTCCTGCCCAAAGTTTAGGTGTTTTTATTTCTCTGCTTCATGTTGGTCCTGCATGACTCCATTTGTTCCTTTATGACAGCTGAGTTGTTTGACCAGATGGAGAGGTTACTTGGAATAGATGGAGAAGAGCTCTGCTGCACTTTGTAAAGTTTCTGGCATTTCATGAAACTTACCCTTCAGGGCACAGGGAAGGACAAATGCGGATGCATCTCTAATATGTTCGGAGCACGGGTTTAATGATGCTTCAGGGATTTTATGTCACGCCTGTGGCATGAAGAAGTCTGAAACTTATAGATCTGGGGGTGCAAGCTCCTCTGCAGTGTGTCAGGGAGGGCACTAAGGCCCATTTAACACTGAGTGTCAGAGGCACAAAGCAGAATCCACAGCCCAGAGCTGGCTGCCTAGGTGTGACGGAGGAACCCCAGCGTGCCGACAGATGGTGGGAGGACGGATGAGTTGTCCTCAGGGGGAATCTAGGCAGCATGCCTGCATCCAGAGATATCACACATGATCTCTACAGGGAGTTAGTAACGTGTCTGGGCTTAACAGAAAATATGTATCTCTGCTGTTTTACATAACATTTAATGAATGATATATTAGTAGCCCCAACAGGATTTTCATTTTATTTAATGTAATTTATAAATCAAACATTCCAGACTGGGTGGAGAAAATTAACCAGCAGCTCACTAGGAGCTAACAGTGGGTCTTAGAAACAGACAGCAACTCTATTTACATGGATCAAGTGCTATTTAGCTAACTAGGCAGGAGTTAAGTGGATGAACTCTTTCACGTTGCAGTGTTAGCCATTTTCATAACTCATCATCATAGCATCTATATTTGAATTGGCAGCAAACCTCAGTGTGTTGGTTTTGGGAAAAGTTTGAGGGGAGGTGGGGAGCAAAAGAGCTTTGTTTGCCTGGAACAGATGCATAAAGGATCAGGCACATTAAATGAATAATAAGTTTATCCTGCAGTAGAAGGACAATGAGTAGAGTAAAAGTAAGTTAGCAGCCTCTGTGAAGGCAGTGAGTCAGAATCGACATGCAGCCAGTCCTCAAAGAATAGCACCTCACAGTATCTTGAATGAGCATGGGGACAGGGAGTGATTTCCACCACTGCAAAGGAGCAACCAATGGTTTTTGCAAGGGAATTTCCTCTGCAAAACTGAAGTGTCTGTGAATTCATGTTCTGCCCTGCCCTCATCCTGCATAAGCCTGAAGCCCCCATAGAGTTTTTACTGTGTGTTATATGAGGGGAAGTTAAGAAGCCCAAAATGTCATTCATCCACTAGAGTGCATGGAGAATCTGCCTTTGTTAACAAGGATAAGAGGGTCTTAAAACTCACTCCTGTCTTAAAGCTTGGCAAGTGTTTTCCCCTGTTGTAATGTTACACTTTCCTGAAGTAAAATGTCTTTTCTTTAAAGGTCCTTTCTCTGCAGGGCCTTTGAAGTGGAAGGGGCAGTATCCACTTGTGTAGTGATTAAAGCAAACACTCAGGAGAGAAATCTTTGTGTCCTATCCTGCTAAACAGTAGAGAGCCAGGGATCAGGCCCCATGGCACAGGCAAACTTCCATCCACACTACTTAGGTAGTCAGGTTAGCCCCCTCTGTGGGGAGCTGGGTTTTGAAGGTGCTAGTTGGATGGTGCAGAACTTTGGGAGAAGGAGTTAACTTAAATGCTGTGGGTAGGAAGGGCCCAGAGCTTGATTTCAGTCTTTGCTCTGGTTTCCTTTAGAAACAGGAGGCATGGTTTTGGTCCAGTTTTCTCCCAACATCAAAGGGCTAAAGTAGAATATCTCTGGGAACATTTTGTGCTTCTGGACAAGGGAAGGACAGCACCTACCCTTCCTGTTTTCCCTTTGTATAGTTACTTGAAGACACAGAAGCTCAGAGCAACTCTGACCATTCTTGTTAAATGGAGCAGACACAAACAATACTTACCCCACCTTCATACTGAGCTTGCTGAATTCTCTGCAGAGGCGCAGAGTGCTTTTTCCCTACCTGCAGAGGAAAAATAGTAGTATTTCCTCCTGAAAACACACTCCTTTTCTTGTTATAGTGCAAAGAAAACTTCCCAAGCATGAGCTAAGCCAACTCAACATAATATCTCCCCAAACCAGTTTCACTGAGGGAGAATTCACCTCCAGTCAGTTGAGAGTGATCTTAACCCTGAAGCCTAATTACTTGATTTTGATGTCAGTATTCTTTACTGCTTCCCTGCTCTTCATGCCAGCAAAAAAGCATGAAGGGTCAAGTAACTGCTGGCTATTGTAGCTTGCAGCAAACAAATGGATATTGTGGAGGCTTTCTGACATGGAGCAGTTTGAATCTCTGTCCTTCAATTTTCAAACTGTGTTCAACAGCACCTCATTGTTAAATGGCCCAGAATATTTAACCATATTTTGCTGAAAGTCTGCCTTTTCCCATGGATCCTTGGTGATGCGGGCCTACACTCCATAAGAAAATCTATTGCATGTCAAAGAGACAAGAGCTGCAGAAAATAACTGGAATATAATGCTTCTATAAATAACACATGGAATTCAGTAGTAGTTGCAGTATTAATTATATGAATAAAGAGGTTATAATATTCAACTGGCATCCTTAAAAGTGCCCCTAAATCTGCTGCAGCACTTCCCACGTGCTGCAGTGAAGGTTGCTTTTAAATTAGAGCCCTTCACAGAGTTTCAGTCTCATTTGCTACACAGAACACAAGGCTCTTGCTCTGCTGCTTTGCTTATGGATTTGGGGAGACTAATTAGGTGATGTTTGAAAAGCCCTTGGAAGATAAGTTTTCGCATTGATAGGGGGTGATAAAGGGGCCTGAAAAAGCTGTGGAGGAGGACACAGCCTCCCTGCCTACTGATAAGGCGTGATTTCATCAGCATCATCACAAGGTGTCCGTTCAGCTACATCCCTTTAGAAGCTGCAACCCCAATTGTGGTGTGTCTTAAAAGTCAGGATGGCCTTCTTTTCATGTCTATGTATGCTCCCGTCATGGGCAGCGACAGCAGCAGCCTTGAGCGCTTTGTCCGTAGTGGGGGCTGTAAGAGTAGCTCACTTTCACGAGCATCAAATTCTCCGGGCATCGAAGCCGGCAGCCACCTGGGCGAGCCGCAGCCCTGCGCTGGTGAATGGCTGCTGCCACCTAGCAGTTGTGCCGGGCTCCTGCCTCCCCGGGACAGCCTCTCGCCTCCGGTGCCAGCTCTCCTACCTTGAAGCAAGTTTGTTGACTATTAATTAGTTTCACAGGTGAAGGGCTTTTCTTTTTCTGTTTACATCATCATCACAGCGTGTCGGGCTAAACACTTTGAGTGGTCCTTGCTGGAAACAGCAGTGCGGAGCTGGGAAGCTGTGTGTGCATCTGTGAATCCTGGCAACTGCATGTGTTTCTGTGGACATGCGTTTGTGTGTGTTTACATACTCCCGACCTTTTCAGAATGAGAGGAACTTTTCAGGGGCTGATCCCCATAAGTCATGAGATAACTGCCAAGTCTGATAGGCCAGAGTTCAGAAGAGAGAGAGAGAGAGAGATGACTTCTGGGTTTGCAGAGGTAGCACAGGATCACAGAAAATTCTGAGGGGAAATAGCTGTGCTACTAGTTTGACCTTTATAAGAATAAATGCAGTCTCTGAAGATCCGGTTATCTGATGCAGAGTGGACACTTGACCTTCGAGCCAGGGACTGAGAGATGTTGGTGGTGCAGGTGAAAAACATTTAACTGTGTTTTTCAGAAAACTGAATGATTTCTACAAGGGTCCAGTCCCAATTGTACTAGACATGTCTCAAAAATACGCTCTCTCTGTAAAATGCTATGGCCAGTGTTAGAGGAGACAAGAGTTAAGGGGCTCTAAGCACTTCACAAACGTATTTGAAGTGATCAGGAATAGAATTAGAAAGTGAAATTCAGGAGTTACCATCATCTGAAAAGCAAAGCCTATCCCATTAAAATTTGCATGCATACTGATATCCGTCTAGAATGGTATGAACAGGTTAATCACCCAAAGTTGTGTTTGTTCCTAGTCTGATGGTCTTAAATGTCATTTTAATTCTGAAATGGTTTGTTCTGTGGAAGGAGAGAGTGCCTGAGGAGATTCATGTCCTGTCTGCCTCTTGCAGTCCAGCTAGATGTGAAGCATTCACCCAAGGCTGCCCAAATTCCAAATGGTGGAACAGCAATGCCAAACACTTCTAAGCAGGTGCCTGTACCAATGCACTTTCTCAGCATCACTGGCACACTGTCCACACCTATGTATCATACATTTTCACCTCTGTCATCATTGACATTTTGCTTTGCCTTTGGCTGTGGATCTAAGTAGGAAGTAGAGTCAATAAACAGTGTTTTGCATCCTTCCCACTGGACCTTCCCCTTCTGCCTGTGTTTGTGCATGGGTCCATCTGTCCCCTATGGATGTAAGCCTTTGCTTCTGTGCTGTGTGTCCTTGTGGATGATCATGCAGTCATCTACCTGCACTCTGTGTCTGTAGCAACTCTGGCTTCCTTTACTACATACCCCACACCCAGCAACCTCCCCCTCTGCTTCTCTTATGCTGTGTGCTTATAGTCCTGGGTCTTTGCCTCACCCCCTGACACCTTCCCTACAGCCCCTGCATGCTTTCTGTTCTAGCCTCACCATATCTTTTTCTCTCCTGTCTGAGTCAGTAGGACAGAGAGACACTCTTGCCTAACCTGCTATGCAGCAGGGTACCAGGGGAAGAGTGCTGCAGCTCTCTACAGTGAGACACTGAAAGGGAAAACCTCAGCAACAGTGGGAAAAAGGAAATGCTTTTCTGTGCTTCTGCTCCATCCTGATTGCTCTCCTCATTTTGCTGCATCCCACAGGGTGGGTGGCAAACTATGCAACTGCAAAAGTACAGGCTCCTACAAAAAGGAGATTTCTCTACTGCTTTCACACCGAGAGCCTGTGCAAGGGGAATTTGGGTTGCACCTGTACTGATGCTGACCAGCTGAATGACAACCATGAAGTCTGTAGGTGGTGATCACAAAGCTGTAATAGAAAAATCTCTTAGTCCACAAGGCACCTTGATTTGGGGTCTAACTGCTAGTCTGTACCTTTGTATGCCCACAAATTGCTCAAGCAATAACATGTTTACACTTGAATTTCAATTGCTCGAAGTGCATATCAGTTTGGGGAGTTGAATTCTCGCAGGAAATGAGGGCAGCATTATATAAGAAATTGCTTGTCTGTATCAGAATAATGGCCCATCCAGTCCAGTATTCTGTCCTAGCCACTGCCAGTGCTGGATGCTTTAGATAGGCTTGTAAGAACCCCCTGGTGTGGCTGGTTTTACAATGCTAAATAATAGGGAGACATTGCTTTCTGACCCCAACTTGCCATCATTTTATACCCTGCAGCAGGAAGGCTAATAACCCATATGGTTTTTATTTTAGCAAGCCTAGCTGCAGATGCTATTCTTGTAAGGTCTAATCCTTTTCTGAATCTTGCTAATCTGTTTTCCTCTATAATATCCTCTGGCAACAAGTTTCACAGGTTAATTATACGTTGATTGCACAGTCTTTCCAATCATAGACACAGTTCTGTTGTACTTCATCTTATCCATGCGTTTTTAAGTCTCTTTCAGCAACCAGAAGTGTCTGCAAATTTATTTCTGCAGGAAAATAATGAAACAAACTTGCTTTATACTGAATTCTGCATGCATAGGCCTTGAGTTACTGATATTATCTCAGTTTCCTTTGAATTCAGAGCATGTTTCTCTCCAAGTAATTTATCCAGTATAGCTATAAAGAACTTTTCCCTGAGGTTCTGCCCTACACCTCATGCCTCTAAAATTCCTGGTCCCAAGATGTCTATTGCATACCCATTCCCAAGTCCATGGTATGTCATCTAGACAGGTTACAGCCAAATCATTCCATTATGTGCTTGTATCCCCGATGTCTTGCTTCCTGATCTTCACAACTCACCTTTGATGAGACCTAGACAAATTGGGAAAGTGGGAGACCACCAACTATATGAAATTCAACAGGGGCAAATACCAGATTCTGTACCTGAAGTGAGGCCTGGTTCTGTGTGCAGACTGGGGAACAAGAAGCTGCAGAGAAGCACTGTGGAAAGGGAGGTCCTGGTTTGTGGCAAGTGGAATATGAGCCAGCAGTGCCCTGGCAGCCAGAAGTGCCATCTGTTTCCTTGGGGGCATCAGACACAACATTGCCAGCTGGGCAAGGGAGGGGATTGTCCTGCTCTGCTCTGCACTGGGGCAGCCTCACCTGGAACACTATGTAGTTTTGGGTGCCATAATACAAGGAAGACATTAGAATATTAGAGTGTCCAAAAGAGGGCCACAAGGACAGTGAAGGTTCTGGAGAGGAAGCCTTGTGAGGAGTGGCTGAGGTCACTGGGTCTTTTCAGCCTGGACAAGAAGAGACTGAGGGGAGACCACACTGCAGTTACGATTTCCTCTATATTGAGGGGAAGAGTAGAGACAGGTGTGATCTCTCCACTCCCACAAACCAGTTACAGGACTCAAGGACATGGCATGAAGCTGAGTCAGGGGAGGTTTAGGCTGGATGGGCATTGGAACAGGTTCCCCAGGGAAGTGGTCACAGTACCCAGCCTGATAGAGTTCAAGAAGGGCTTGGACAACGATCTCAGGCACATGGTGTGACTCTTGGGGTGTCCTGGCCAGGGCTAAGAATTGGACTTCAGTCATCCTGATAGATCTCTTCCAACTCAATATATTCTATAATTCTATGATACTATGACCTTTTGCACCCTTGAGGGTCAAACAGCTGCCACCAACCAGCCCACATTCCCATGCAGTACCATTGCCCTTCAGAGGAAGCTGGGGACTGTCCCAAAGAGAATAAGTAGTATCAATAGCACATTTTCCAGGGGGGCAGGAAGGATTGTGTGAAATATGCATGTCTCCTCTGTGCCCGGGTACAGTGATTTTTTTTCTACAAGTTGTTGATCTCCTGCCTGCACTCTGTCCCAAAAACACCCCTGAATCCCTGAATGATGTGTTGTATTTGCTGTATGTGCTGCAGAACTGTGCATGTGCATGAGTGCTGCACTGTTGGTATTTATACTCTTCCTCTGTTTATGTTGCCCAGATGAACATACAGCAGAAGCTGAAGGGCACTTCTAATCTCCCATATTAATATCAGCCAGCGCAGCACAGCTAGCCAATATGGTGTGGTCTTGAACCCAATCCATCCGAAAAAGGCATTGGATTCTCAGTGTTTTTTTCCAGGCTGTATGCCTCTGAACCACAATTTTTCTAATTTAAATGGTGCTTGCCATGATTTTCTCTATTTCTGACATCCTGATTTTAGCACTGGGTTCTTTCTGGTTTTTACACCTGTCTGCAGTTAGCCATTCCCTGTCATCATGTTAGCGCTGATCCAATGGAAGCCTAAGCAAGCTGTGCATCTCAGTGAGTAGTCTCTACAATTCCCAAGCATATCCAGTGTCTGCAATGGAAGACAGGCTGCTGCTGAATCTTGCTACCTCCCTCTTGTCTGTTCCCAGCAGTGCTTGTGGCTGTGTGGGGATCAGCTGAGTGCATGTCCACTTCAGAGCTCTTTACATACTGATTGCACTTGTCAGGCCAGGTAATTGTTTAAAATCTCAGCGTAACAGAATGGGAAAGTGAGGCAGAGGGAAGTATAATGACTTGCCCAAGGTCATCTTGTTTCTCAGCCTAACATCCAGCTCTTCTCTTCTTGTCACTTATCTCAACCACAGGTCCAGTGTTCTTCCTGACATGCAATTGAAATGCTGCTGTGACTCCCACACTTCTCTTTAATGGCTGGTCTGTAAATAAAGTTTCAACTGAAAATGGCACATTAAAAATTGCTACTGTATAATCACACACGCGCACACTCACACACACACACATATACACACTTTTTTTTTATTGTGAGCTTTTCATTCATCAGAGAGAAGCCCTGCTTAAATATCAGCTACCTTACCCATTCCTAGTGTCTCTTCTAGAAAGGAAGAGCACACACCTAACAAGAGCCAAATTAAACATACTGGTAACAAAGAAGAAGGTGTAGACAATCCCTGAGGTCTTGAAGCCTCCTTTAATGGTGGAAAGGTCATTTTTCCATACCTAACAAAGATATCTCCCCTGTAACACATGGAAGCAGAGACATGAGGAAGTGCCTGCAGCAAGAAATCTCAACATCTGTGTGTAAGCAGGAAAAAGCAAAACTGAGTGGGATTAGGTTCACTATTTTAAGTTGCATCTTGAAGTGTCTGTTGAAGTCCTTCCCTTTATATTTCTTCCTAAAATATTGATATCCTTTCTGCCAGAAATTTTCTTTCCTTTCTATTGTGTATCCAAAAATTCAAGCAGTTCAGTAAAGCCTAACTATAGTTATAAAATGGATTTGAAGTTTGAAATTAAACATAATATTGCATTGAGAGATACAAAGTGAGTTGGAAGCAGGAAGACTAGCAGCAATAAAGTTTAAGCTAGTCTTCCTGCTTCCATTTTTTCTCTGCCTCTTTCAAGGTCAAATGGACACTAGCCTCGTCTCCCCGTCTCCAGCACTGTCAGTGTTACATGATGGCTTTGGAGTGTGCTGGAGTCATGCAAGTGAAGTGCTTGTGATCCTGGGATGGGAGGGGCAGAAACTGCTTTTCTAAGCTTGTTGACAGAAACACCAAGGGATTCACACTTCTCTTTTCCCTCTGGTAATGAACTCCTGCAGAAGATGTACCAAGTGTAATGCCTTTCTTCAATCCATCTGTGCAGGGAGAGTTTTATGGAGCCTTCCCTGCGTCTCGGAAACAGGGAATTTAAAAGCTTCTTCCCAGAAGTCTAACCTCTCGGAAATAACTGGCATTGCAAAAGAAGGTGGCCACCTGGTTCTCTGGCTGCCTGCTGTCAGGCAGCAAGGCCTAATGAACCTCTCAGGGGGAGCATCCACAGAGGGAGGATAATGAGTCTAATAGGCGCTTTGGTCCCTGGGGTTGGGAGGCATAAACAGCAGCAGGGATGGTGCTTGGGAGGGGGAGAGATGGAAGGCTGATTGCCCTTCTCACCATCCTCCCTCTCAGCATTAAGCTTCTCACATATGGTGGCTGGTGGTGTATCAAAGTGGGTACACAAAGTTGGTATAGTGGGACTCGTGTCTTTGTTTTGGAACAGAACTACTTTTCTTTCCTGCTTGCCCTCTCATACCAGATATTGTTGCCCATGCTGTTGGCTCTGATCTGCTGCTCAGTAAGTGTGTCATCAACTTAAAAGTCACCTCAGCACCTGAGAGCCTGAGAAAGCTCTCCAGAGAACCAGAGATTGTAGATGTTCTGTGTAGTTTGAGTCAAAGGCTGCCCCCTCACATATGGTTTTGGCTAAGGCCACAATCAACTTCCTGCCTTGTAAACCAGTGAGAGGAAAGGGACCCAGCATAGATGTGGCATATTCTTGTCACACCTGGCATAGGTTAGTTACACCTCTAGCCACAACTCAGTTGTGGATTGATGCTGTCTCCAAACCTCAATCCACCAGCTCAGAATTACAGAGGAAGACTGAGCTGTAGATAATATCTCAGTTAAGAGGGCTTTCTCCTTCTGTCACTATATGTAGAAGAACCTTAGAAGAGCTGTGCTCAATGGAAATACTCCATTTCATGATAACTAGAGGTCTGCCATTTTCTGGCAAGATTATTTGCTATATTCTAACCTGGTACTGCTAAACTACTGTATTTTGAAACTTAGAGAAGGAACTATTGCTTGCTTTATGTTTTGTCACATTCTGCAGAAAGGTATGATGGTGGTTTATAATCTGTAATGAGTGTGATCAGTCCTGTTTATACCAACACAGTGATACCAAGAGTGCTTGAATAACATGATGATGGGTATTGTACAAGCAACTAGAGAACAGCATAAATACTATGATCCAGGTAAATATACTGGCTTCAAAACACAGTTGTCTAATGTGCAGCATCTGCCACTATCAGGCTGAAAACTGCTTCAAGGATTTTGGAAATTAGGTCATAACAGGGGGAAAAAAATGCATTTCTTGGTAGAATTGTATTGCCATATGGAATTTGTGAGATAGATTGCTTTTTTGCTAGTGGGAAGGATTGGTGGACAAAGTTTGCAGTAGAGTTTCAGCGCCCAAAGCAACTGAAATGCTACGAAAGCTAAACCTGGGCGGAAAGCCTTCAGGATCTTTTGAGTGGTCTTCCTCCATCAAAAATACTTTTAGGTTTCTTCACAGTTTCCTGGGGAAGAGGGAGTTCTAAATCTCCCTTTGAACAGTCTCCCTCTTGCCTTACTAACACCTCCAAAAAAGTTCTAATGTAAGAGCAGATGGGAAATAGTGCTTTGCAGCTGATTTTCTGTCGCATTACTAAACTCCTTTGCCCCTTGTTGTCCTACTTCCCCCTCTGTAATGGAAAACTTTTGCTGGGGAGTTTTTTGGGAGGTTTGTCTTTAAAAAAAGTAAATTCATGATGTAAAGTGTAAAACAATACTTGGGTACTTTTAGTAATTTTAGTGGTCTCAGTGTTCATCCCACACTTGCATAAGATGAAAATAATCAACTCAGTATCAAGTTCAGCTTTGTAGGCAGAATTTCTCCATTTACAAAGCACCAAAGCCTCTTATTTGTTAACAAGGCTCCTTCATGCCTCCCATTAGTCCCAAGGTTGAACAGAGCATGCTGCGAAGAGCTTTCTTCCCGCAGAACAATTAGGAAAGCAATAAGAAACACCCTTTATCTTTAAGGAGCCAGATCTTCAACTTCCATTACCCATTCCCAAGCTAGGGGTTTTTGAACATTTCAGCTGAACTTGAATTTGCTGCAGTCTAAGTACTCTTGAGGCTGCCACGACCTTACGGGTTTGGTACGCTTTAAGAGAAGACACGATCAGTCCTGCAAACAGCTGATCCCTTCTCTCTTCTTTAGCTCATTTTATTTGGAAAGTGAAGTCTCTGCTCATCAAAGAGATCATTGCAATACTGCTTTCCGGGAATTTGTCTCCCATTCACATTATAGATTATATTAAAATTACCAACTTTGCAAAGAAAATTGAACTTCTGACTGCTCATACATAAGGCTTCCTGCATTACAGTACAACATTTCTATCCAATGGTCAGCAGATGCACAACTGAGTTGCTGCATACAAACCTTCATAAACTTTTAAGAGGCCCTGGTCCATGTTTGATCTGTAGCAAACAATATCAGCAAGACCAGGCATTTCCTTGGCCGCTGCTCAAAATATTATTCACATCAAATTACTTGAAAGTGACTGGGCAAACAGCAATTTTCAAACTGTTCAGATCCTTACAGATGTAGAATTGAGGTAAATGTGTTTTTAAGAGAATGAGTGCAAAGAGAATTAAAGAGTGACACATGTTTTGTGTCACCCTCCTATGTCGCCACTGTTCAAACATTATTACAGATGTGTCCCAGGGTTCTTCCCAAGGGTCACATTAAGCTTTGGTGTAAGGATGTACTGTCAGCTAGGTAGGTCAGAACTGCTTGGCTCTGCTGAATAGTTTGCTAAAAGTTTACTTAAATTCAGCTTTGAGAGTAGGAAAATTTTCAACAGCTCAGAAACTCTACAAAGGTAAATCTCTAATTCAGCAGCAGTATGTATTGCACGTGTGTGCAGGTGATATGAAGGAAAGTTGTTTTTCTATCCTTTTTTTTCTTTGTTTGTTCTTCTTTTCACTCTGTAATTTGGTCCTTTCACCTAAATAGTCCTCATTTCTTTCTCTGTGTGTTGCTTTTGATACTAACATATTTTAAAAGGTGGTTTATTATATTTATTCATATTAGATTGTCATAGCTTATCTCACATGTAGCTGTAGTCACTAGGACCACACAGTCTTTTGCAGTTCTAAAGAAGTATTTGTTAGCAGTTACAAATTGTCAAGTATCCTAGATCACATAATGTGAACTTCAGTTTATTTACCTGATAAAATGTGAGCATGCAGACTCAGACATATAGAGGCTGTTCTGTAGGATGGAAAGATGCATTAGAGAAGGATTCTAAGTGTTTGCTAGAGTGAAGAACCTGGCTCACAAGACAGAGTTGATTGAAATAATTAATTGAAGAGATCAGTGTCAGTCTCTTCTCTCAAACAACAACTGGTACTTCAAGAGGAAATGGCCCCAAATCACACCAAATTAGTTTTAGATTGGATTTTGGGAAGAATTCCATCACTGGAATGATGGTCAAGCCCTGGAAAAGGCTGCCCAGGGAAGTGGGCGAGTCTCCATCCCTGGAGGTATTTTAAAGATGTGTAGATGTGGCATTTAGGGATATGATTTAGTGGTGAGCTTGGCAGTGCTGGGTTAACAGTTGGAACTCAATGATCTTAGGTGATCTTTTTCAATCTAAACAATTCTGAGATTCTATGTCCAGTTAGACCAAATAAAAACATTTGGTTGGATTCTCAGAACTTGAGAGAACTGAGATTTAGGATTCAAGGCCTCATCTAGTTAAAAGAGCTGACTGAAAGGCAGGAATCACCTTAAAAAGATTGTATGTCCCAAAGTCCCCTTGCCTTGCAGTAGTAATCATGCTCTGTTCATTTGAACTGTCCAATTGCAGAGAGAACTAGAGAGGGATATTGGCGGATTGGTTTTCTGTTGCCATCAAATTTCACTTTCTCCAGGCAAAAGGAGGCAGAGTCTTTTGCTGCCTGTCCTCTTAGATTTTCATGTTATACCCATGTGGTGTGATATTTCTGGGTGAATGTACCATCATGTGCTAGCCAAGAAGAGCATACAGTATGTTTCCATACGGATCCATACTGAGGATCAGTTGGCAGGTCTCTGTTCTGAATTTAAGACCAAATGCCTGCTTTTATAAGGACCTTGTAAGAGTCTGAGTCACTGTCTTGAGACTCAAGGATATGTGACTTAAGCTTGACCATGCTTTTGGCTGTGGTATTGAGGAAACATATGATGAGAAAACATGAAGTATATTTATATTGTGAAGGTTAAGTGTATATTGCAGAATACCATCTAGATTTTCACAGCTTTTGGAATCCATGGGCAGAGAACTTTGTGTGTACTACTAAGCAAGTTGTAGGGGCACAGACTCACTCAGACTGACAACTGTTGTTCCAAGTAACTTGCTGCTGTGCAAACTGAAAAGCTTGTGCTGAACAAGAGAAGCACTGGTACTGGAAATGGGACTGAGAGATTATGAGCCAGACCAGGACTCAGGCAACTTGGGCTGTAGTCACAGCTCTGCCATAGACTATCTGGGTGATCTCCAGCAAGTTATGTCTGTATTAGTAAATCAAATGTACCTTGCAGCATTTTCAGGCAGTAAAGCCACCTGGCATGGAATCATATCTGTGGTAGTAAACTACTTGTAATTCCCAAAACTGTGTAGCTTCATGCAGCTTTCTACTTATGAATGACCCCTGTATCATCCATGGCTTGGAATTGGAATACAAATTTTTACAGGCCAAGCTTTATGCCAGCAAACTTGCATGCAGTTTATTAACATTACTGCATCTGTGCACATTCAAATTTACTAGGACAGCACAGCCTTAGTTGCTGTATCTACGTCTCAACTGACAGTCTGGGAAAACATTCAAGCTCCTACTGGGGCAACAAGGGGAACATGACAACCTCCTCTCTCCTTTTACTGTCCTTTGTTTTGATGGGAAGGAGCCTAAGTTAAATGGCCTGAAGGAGAAAGAAGCTGTGGGCTCTCCAACCAGGTCCTTCACCTAGACTGGGGCAATCAAGGTGCCAGTACACCTTTACAAATTACAGTTCACTACTCTTTTCTGTATCTATAAAATGAAGATGACAGAATTTCCTGGCTTAGAAAATACAGTGTTGAAGTGTTGATGTTAAAAAGAAATATTAAATAATTTCTGTGTTAGGCAAGCACTGTTTTTGTCCTTAACTTGCTCCCGGGTTTGTGGAATCATCCCATATGGGCAGGTCATTCTAAACTGTGTTTTTCTTACAATCAGTTCTCGAATACACAAAGTAATAGGAGGTAGAAGATCCATGTCTTTCCTTTAGCCAAGCTAATACCAGCATGGATGCTGGCCAGATGAACCATTCACTGATCCTCTATGCCTTGGCCATTGGTAGGAATTGTATGATACTTCTGACAACTGTAGAAAAGCAAGAAGTAGATGTACTGAGGTAGGACTAGGTGATACACTGTGGCCACAAGCTAATCCATTTTGTGACTCTATAATCTGGGAATCTAGGAGATTTTCAACACCCTGAAGTACTTGGATCCTGCCTTACTATTTATTAGGCCAAAAAGGCTTTTTCCAACAGCTGCTTATATGTTCATTGTGGGGCAAAAAAACCTTAATGTGTCAGTCATTCTCACCTCTTACACATTCCCTGTAGGAGTGCAGTGCTTAGGGTATTCAGCATTTATCCGGTGGTATTGACATTAGAATAGACAAATGAAACAACAAGAGTTCCCTGTGGAAAAGGAATAGTGTTAAATGTCCATTTACTGGTTTTGGCACAGTAGACTTTAGACCCACCAACTGAGCCTGTTTATTTTATTTTGTCTCATCAGCAGGTGGGTGGCTTTTGTTTGCAGAGATGTGCTTTGCCTTCCCAATTTTTGAAAACCACCCTGTGCAGAGATGAAATAATCTAATTTTGCTCTTCAAGATATGGAGTTATTATTTGATATTTTCAAATTCAGGTCTTCCTAAAATGCCTCTCTCTTGGATTACGTAGGACTGCAAGAGCAGCGCAGCCTGATAAGTGAGAGATTGATGTAGCTTCCCTAGCTCCTGCACTTTCTGGCTGTCATCCTCACCCTGTTTCTACCACACAGATCAAACCCACACATTCCAGTATCTTTAAAAAGGCTCTCTGATAAGGCCATACAATGCAGTTTTAAAATACAGCAGCACTACGGAAGTCACAAAAGAGACTTCCAGGACCTTCAGAAATTTGGTAAACTCGACTCCTAGAAAGTGGCCACTTTCCCTGATGCTTGAAATCTCACAGATCTGAATTTCTATGAATGTAAAAGGGAGCTGCAGTGAAATTCAATGTCCTTTTCTCAAACATACTGCCATACTTTGCAGAAGAATATTCACCTATATCTTGTTTAAAGGTAGAATTTTCCCACAGTAATGGAATGTCTCCTTCTTCAGTTTTGGTGCCTGCTATACTTGTCTCTCCTGCTCCTTTACTGACCTCTGCCAAGGTTTTGACAACACACTAGCAAGATAGAGTCTTGTGCTTTCTGCCATTCATTGAGTATTCTGAATGAACTCTTTACTCAATTTTGCCTCTCACTAGAGCACAGTGGTCCTTGTTCCCTGCCTGTAAAAATGGACCTCAACTAATTTGTTAAGTATGAAGGAGTCAAGTTCCACTGAAATTAGAGCAGTAATCACAAAGAATGTTGATAACAGAGGAAGTTGTGTTTAGGATACTTTCAGGTAAAACTTTCTCCTTGTGCCTGTGGTATAATTTGGTACATCTGAAGAGCTCAGGTATTTCTACAATTTCCACAAAAATTTCCTATCTCATCCTATTTCCTGCCTTCAAGTCCTCATCCTCTTTTGCATCCTCTTTTTTCCCCTCCTTTTTACTCCTCTAAGGTGTTGTTGAATAAAGATTTGCTATTCTTACATTAGCATTCTGGCCCCAAAACTTGCTCTCCATTGTAATTGTGTTGTCAGGGAGGTCTGCTGGAATCCCACACCATGTTTGTTCCGGCCCCAGCGCAGTAATTGTGTTTCTTGGTTTTCTTCTGTGTCAAGCAGAACAGTTTTCCTGAGTAAACAGTGTTCCCACTCCTGGTTCTTTATCCATACCTTGCTTCAAAAAGTTCTTTGAAATCTGCATAAACAGCAGATTTTCAGTAGAAATACCTCGGTCACAATAATGGTCATTTGCATGTTAATAGCTCCATCTCCATAGGTGGTTGTTAGTTGTTACTGGTCTTGCTTGTTACAATGAATGCAAATCCTTTTTTAGTCCTAATCTTAATTGCAAAATGATTGTATTTTTCCATAATTCCCTATATTTCTGTAATTTTAATATATATCAAATATGATTTCTTGACATGTTATCATCTGCTTTGTCTTTTATGCCTAGGCTCTGCACATGTTCCAATAGACTTGGTAATTATCAAAGCAATTTGGGTTTTGAATGGAAAGTGGGCCCTTAGCCAATTTTTCCTCACCAAACTTTGGTAAAAACAAAATGAGATTTGAACTTTGCGTCTTGATTCTACATCACCCTCTTTGCTCTTCATCCTTTCAGCTGTATTTGACAGTCAAGTGACTGACCTGGCAAAGTGCTGCTGGCACCATCATTTACACTCTGGGTGAGTGAGGTTGCTGGGGTGGAACGTTCCTTGTCACCATCCTTTCAACATCTGTGCCCTTTGCAGCACCAAATACTTGGTATTTAATGTATGTAGCAAAGTAGAGTCTGTGTTTTAAGGGGACAGTACTAAAAGAAATTATGTTGTTGATGAGCCAGTGCAGACAAGAATTTTGTCTGTGGAAGTACATCAGGCAAGATCTTTCCCAATGCACAGTGCTGTAAAGGCTCAGTTCTATAAGCATCAGGAAAAGGTAAATGTACAGAAATGTGACTCAGGAAAGTCAGAATGCAGAGAGGAAAGCCACCTGAATTAGTTTCTAGGAAATGCTAAGTGAAGAAATATGGCCTTTACCCTAAGCCTCCTAGGGACTTAGCTATTCCTGCTTATCATTCCTGGTTTTGAACATGAACTTTGCAGAATCATAGAAATTCTGTTTGGAGATATCCTCATGAGGTTTCTTATCCAGCATCCTTTTTGGCTGTCCTTTTTGGTTTTGGAAATACCTGAGGGTGCAGTGCAGTGCAGTAACATGCAGGAAAATGTGAACTGGTCTGTATTATTTCCTAAGTACTCTCAGCTCTTGAACTATCCTTATGTTTACCACTACTGACTCAATACCAGATCTGTACAATGGCAGGGTTGGCCCTCCTCAGCTTGAACAGTGAGAATTGCTCTTTACTATCAGTTCTGTGTATTTGTAGCCCAAAATGACTGCAACAAAAGGCCACTGTAGGTCAGGGGCCTATTATTGCAGGCTTTGTGCATACTGTCATGAGAGGCGCTTCAGAAAAGAACTTCCTGCAAATGAATGAAAAGGCTCTGGTATGATCTTAGCCAAAGCATCTAAGTCTGTGGCCCACTCATTCTGTATGGCAGAGAATGCCAGGCAATATATTGTACCTTGAAGAGAAGTGTTAAATTATGCAGTACACTCAGATCCCACAGTGGAGCATTATTTAATCATTGCAAATTTAAAAGTTTGTATGACTTCTTGAAATTGGCAGTACCAGGTTCCCAAGATGATGTAAATCTGCTTTCGGATTGATCTTCCATCCTAAGATGGAAGCCCTTCTCAGGCTGTCTTTAAAGGCTGAAAGCTTTTCTTCTGAATTCAGCCCATCCAGGCACTGTATAGGTGTGTAAGTAAGGTGTATGTTGGGGTGCAGGGTTGGCTTCTATGTGTTAAAACAACCTTTTCTTTTTGACTTATAGATCACCAAATTGTAGGTGAATTGGGACTGATCTTTTTCTGAAGGGTAGGAGATATTTTCTCAGATGCTGTCCCATGTCTGAAAAACTGGGTTCATTTGTCTAAGGCAGAGCTTTCCAAAATGCACTCTGGCTTCATTGCTCTTCCAGGGAAAGGCAGGCCTCATAAACAGACAATCTTGTGGCGCTCAAAAGATTTTAATGTACACAGTGGCATGTGCAAGTTGTACATTCATTCTGTACATTCACAGTGTGAACCTCAAAACAGTCTGCATCTCTCATAGTTTCTTTAGAGCAAGAGGAGGAGAGAGGCTTCTATTTGACAGCAACTTAACCAGTTGCTGTCAAAAAAAGGTAAACTTTTCCAATATGCTTGCCTGTCCCTCATACTGTAAACTCGCGCATGTTGCACAAAATCCATGAAGGTGTTTATTTTCACATGATACAACATAGTGCTGGTCACCTTTCTTTTTACAAGTGGATGAGATACATGAAGGGAAAAATAAGTCCCCAAGCTGCCAGCAGCAGAAACTTGTACCTGCAACACCTCCCCATGCCTCATTACTCATAGTGAGGGTGTGGAGTCTTCTCTGCTTGGCCTCCCAGTGAAACAGCATGCACACAGCTCCTCTTGTACTGACAGCTGTGAGCTGTCTTCCTTGCACTGTTTGGTCCAACATCCACTTCAAGTGCAGATCACTCAAGTGAGTAGATAAGGCAGCTTTCTCTCCATTGGCTCAAAGGCCTAATGGAAATAACATCCATCAGGGACATGGAAACTCCAAGCTCCAGGCTTTCCTCTGCTTCAGATTGCTTGAACCCCATCCTTACCTCTAACAAAAGCAACCTACTTGCAAAGCGATGCTGCCCTTTTAGATCCAGTGCTCTGGAGCTCAAAAGGTTAGTCATAGTAGGAAACTCTCAAACACCAGGAAAGGTTCCCTACCAAGCACAGTCTTACAGAGAAGAGGTTCACACTTGTGTTCAGTTTCACATAGTTGTTGGAAGGAAGGGCTTCCCTTAACCTGCTGGGCATGATATTCCTGTTGCAGCCCAGTTACACCAGTGAAGTCTTCAGGATGAGATGTGACTCCTGTAGAACTCTTCATATCCCTCAGTGACCCAGAGGGGATCTGTGTTGGGTTTGAGCCTCAACAATTCAGGAAGTATATGGAGAAACTCGAGGGGGGGGAAGTCTACTGGAGACAGCTACAGAGATAATTGTGGCCTATGGTACATGTCCTGTGAAAGCAGATTGAAGGATCTAAGCTTGTTTAGAGAAGAGGAGGTTAAAAGGTGAGCTAGAAGCCTATGGCACTTGATGTATAATTTCTAAGAAAAAACCCTGCCAATTTTTATAAGTAGTAATAGATAGTATAACACCAGCAACAGCCATAAGCTGTGGCTTGGGAGGTTCACAAGGGACATTAGGAAAGATTTTTCACTGGGAGGGTGGTGCAGAAACTGCAAAGGTGTCCTGTGATTTGTGGAGTCTTCCACCTGGGGGGCTTTCCAAGACCATCTTATGTAAGCCGACACGAGAACAGACAGATAAACTCATTGGTCTCCTTTGTAGTGAGTAGGGATTGAACCTAGTAAAAGGTGTAGCTTTAGGACTTGCTCTAAAAGCATTTTTCTGATTATAGAAAGGTTCTTTTAGGTCTTTATGAGGTCGTCTTTTCCTGCCTTGCTTATGCTTTTTTGGTGATTCTTTTTCGTAGGGCATCTCTGTCTGCATTGGGCAGCTACATCTTCAGAGCAGTACTGCTGTGAGCGTTTGTAGAGGTGGGACTGCTGCTGATGGTTTAGTGCAGTTGTTAGGAAAGATTAGGACAGATTGGTACTGTGTGAAGCTGATGTCACAGGCTTTTATCGAATTCACTCATAGTGGGATCTAAAAGTTTTATCAGCATGAATTTGGGATGGTTGCTTCACTTATGGCTGGGAAAGTATAAAAAGAACAGTGATCGTAAAAACTTATTTTATTCCTTCCATAAGTCTGTCTCCAAACTTCTGGTACTCACTGAGCATTGTTTCTGCAATTATGGAAGGCAAACTGGAATGCGTATGATGGAAAAGAGGAATAGATCACTACTCCTTTGGAGGGTCCTTATGGAGGAGTGATGAGGCAAGAATGGAGAGGTAAAATAATCACAAAGAAATTATGCTGAGAAGAGATCAATAATCTGAAAATTGCTCGTGTCACTTGATGCCAGAACATATCTGTTTAAAACCTTTCCCTCTATACAGGAGTAATCTTGAAATTGACCCATTCTGCCTAGTATATTCTCTTCATGTTAAAGCAACAATGAAATTATTGAAAAAGCAATGCTGCTTTTTGGGCTTTTTCGGCAAAAGGGTTGCAGTCAGCTCCTTTCCACACAGATTCCAACAACTAGAGCAGGACTTGGAAAGACCTGCCAGTGATCTCTTCCGTAATATAAACTTTAAATACAGCTCTTCCAAATGGGGAATGATCTAACAAATGGACTCCCCAGTGAGTGATTGCAGGGAACTCTTCCAGGGATTAAGTCAGACAAGCAAATAAAAGTGATTATGTTCTGTTACCTTGTGAGGCTTGTGGATAACGCTGATACACAGATCGCTTGTGACAGAAGAGGCAAATGGATTGGGAGAGGTGCAAATGGAGAATTCCAAAAATAATTGCATGATGGGAATCTGTTAAAGGAGATGGTGGTGTCCTTTCCCCTGGATGCTGAAGAGGGTTCTTAGAAGAGAAGTGATGTAAACTCACCAGTTCACACAGTGTGGAGCACACACGGAGAGAATTTGCAAGGAGGGAAACTCTAAATGTTGGGAGGTTTTGCTTTATGATGTATCTAACTAACTTTCTGCCCTCATTCTCACCAACTTGCTTGTTCCGCTAGAAGACAGAAGTCTAGCAGGGCTTATAACAGCACAAAAGGATAAGAGAAGCCAAGGACACAAGACAAGTAATGGTGAAGGATTGCCCTGGATTTCCCAGATCAGCTCATGCCAGAGAGCATTATTTTAATTCCATAGCAATGAATTAGTTCCTGTTCATAGTTTCTTCTGTTCTTTCTCTGGCTCATTTCTTCATGGAAGGAACACTGAGGAAGTACACATCTTGATTTTCACTTATCTGCAGTTCCACCTGTGTGAAATTGCTGATTTCCATACATCTATCTTTTACAAATTTAAATTGATATTTATTCTGCTTATTGTAAGACCGTAAGAGGTGAATTCTGTGCACTACTAAGTGTATAATACTTGCACATGCATGGCTACTGTTTCTGTATGAGACTTGTTTGGTTAAAGCTCATTGTATCTTGCAGGAATGCTTTTCAGTTGTGTTCATATTTCATCCTTAGCTTTTATATAGGTCAGTATTTCAGTTACAGCTTGGTTAGAATTCTGCCAGACTCACATTGTTCTTGTTTAAATAAAGCCTGTAGTTTTCAATTTTACTTCAATTCTCATTAGGAAAACACAAAGCTTTCGGTACTCATTAAAGCCTAATCTAAACAGTGTAAATAGTATCCAACTCAAGAGTCTGCAGGGAATGAGAAGGATGAATTCATGAGTAGGATGATGAGGTCAAGCAGATCAATTAATAGTCCTGAAATTTCCACATAAACTACTTATGGTAGTATTTTTAAATAAAGACAGAGTTTACACTTGTTTTTCAGAAAAGACTTGTATACTGATGAGTCCAAACTTCTCAGATTTACTTCTCTAGTTGCTTACTTCACTTTCTTAAAATGGGATAGAGGCCAAGGGCCAGACTTCCAGAGGTATTCAGGCATTTCATGATGCAGATAAATACATAGTGAAATGCTAAAACCCCCTCCATTGGTTGCTCACCTTTCAATTAAATCAATGAGGATTAGTTAGGCATGTGCCTTTGAGAATAGTGCTTTGTGATTACCCCCATCATTAGGCATCATTTAAGTCTTTTCAGGAGCTTTGTCTGTGCTTCCATTTCCATTCTGCAATTCAGACAATAGCTTTTCTTTCCCTTGCTACCCTATTCAGAACATGGGTATGTTATAAATAGGGTCATAGAGAGTCTCTTAAGTAAAAGTGCAATAAAAGCCTCTCTGTTGCAGCTCAGAGAATTTCCTCCTGGGCTTAAGGGTTTTGCAGAGTGGAAGAGCAAAGTAGTCGATGAGATGACTGAAAAATGAGAAAGGACAAGCGTATTCCAAGCCATCTGTTCCTTTGGAAAATGTAGCCTGTACAGGTTAACACCTGTTTCCATCTCCTCAACATGATGCTAAACACATCTTCGATGGTTTTTGACTGAATGACATACCGGGTGCTGTTTCTGGGTATATTGAGACATTAAATTTATGCAAGTACTTAATGCATTTTTCCCTTGCTTCAGCTGCTGGTAAGAGTAGGAACCAATTGACTTTGCCCAGGCCTTCTGAATGTGGTGGTGTTTGAGAAAAGCTTCCTCTGCTTTAATACAGTGGTATCAGACCAGCTTTAACCACATTGGCCCTCTGCAGACTGAAGAGGCCATTGCCACTGTCAATAGAGTTGCCTAAATGTGAGATTTTCATCTTTTGTGTTTGCAAAGGCAGTGTGAGTTGATAGCTCTTTATTACCAGACATTCTATAATTACTCATAAATTATATATAGATGTAGTAAAGATTTAGGAATAAATTGATAAGTAAAATATATAGAATTTTCAACAGAGAGTGAGGGCAAGTAAGAGAAGGCCAGAAACATGTTGCAGTTCTATCTTAGCTAAAAAAAAATGTTAACTGGACAAAAGATGCAGTATGAGACGTCATGCTTGGTGGCACAATCTACATCTGGTTTCCAGGGCAACTTTTCAAAGCTGGAATGGAATTTTTCACTTTTTAGGTCAGAAAGACCCTTTGCTCAAGTAGAATAAAAATTTATGGTGTCATTGTACTGGCTTAGAGCCACTTGTGAGCCTCCCTCAGACATGAGTTACCATGGTATGGTATCACAGATCCAAACACACACTGCTGATAATGAGAATTAACCTGGCTGGGTGCATGTGGCTTTTAAAGTAAATGATCAGTGTTCTTCTCTGAACATTATTGCGTGGTCCAAAAAGCTGTTGCAAGAGGTACAGTAAGAGTGATGAAGTCCTGCATCAACACAAATCTGGAAGAAACAGTTGCTATGAACACAGAAATATGAGGGCAGGATTGGAAAAGAGTTGGGAAACTTTAAAAACACTGTGCCATCTGATATATTCCAGAGGCCAAAACTGCACTCTTTGGATGCATCTTTTTGAGCCAGGAATAAGACAGCCCTTCCAGAGCATGTCTGGAAGTTTTCAGAAAGAGATTAATCTCATTATAAACAGAGTAACTTTGCCCTCTGTGTATCTTGCTTCCTTATTGCTACCAGGAATTAGAGTTTGGGGGTCTTCTGATGGGTGCTGAGATTCTACTGTGTTAGAAAAGAGAAGGAGGTGAAGTAAAGTACATTGTAATGCCTCATCTCCTAAGGCAGGAGAGAGAGAGGTGGGAAATGAATGGCAGAACTAAACTTACAGACAAGAAAGAACATGGGAAAATTGAGCATTGCTATATTAAACTTCAACACTGGTGAATGCCTACCTCAATAACCAACCCACGTGGGGTGGGAACTAAGATGTAAAATAATGTGCTGTCTTCACACACTCCCCCCACCACTGAAGGAAAAGACAAAAAGTATCCTAAGATTTATGGCTAAGAAATGGTCATGGATATAAACAGCTTAATTCTGTTGATAAAAATAGGAAATTCTGTTTCATTTTCGGTAAATTAGAATACAAAAGCAATTATGTCCATGTCCATTCCAATATATTTTGGCTGCAATGAATGATTTGATTAATGAGATGAGCATGAAGTAACCCTTAAATCGTAAATCCTTTTATTTCTGGAAAGTTAGATTCACACTTAAACCAGCCTACTTTGCCGTTTGGCATCATTTAACAGTATGTGAGAAGACCCACACCAGTGAGATTAAGCTTGAGATAGCAGTCAACTTGCCAAAAATATAAGTGTGCCTTCTAAGGTTTTTGTTTTTTGAAGCTAAAATTTCAGGGATTGCTATTAAATCCTTCTATTGAGCTCTCAGATTAAATGTCAGACTTCTATACCTTCCCAATTCAAATGCTGCTTTCTTGACCTCCCCCTACATTTGATCCAGGTTTGTAAATTGTTCCTGCAGAATATAAACTCAATTGAAGTCTTACAAAGTGGCAACTTTGCACTTAGTGAAGAGTTGTAAAGTTGACCGTCTGCACCCCAGAAGTATTGAGTATTATTAAATGTTTAGAGTCAGGTTAGGCTGTGCTGCATGGAGCCCTGTGTGTGTGTGTGCTCTAGATCTGATACTGCTCAATGTTTTCATTAACATTTTCACTGGAGACCAGAATGGAGAGTATGCTAATCAAATTCATATGCAACACAAAGCTGGAAGCAATCGCCAATGCATTGGAGAATAGGATTAGCCCTGAGTCCAACTATGATGAATTCAAGAAAGGAGCTGAAATCAATAAACTGAGATTCAATAAGCACAAATGTAAAGTAGCTCACATAGGAAGGCATAATTAAATGCACAAATGGAAAATGGAGCTGTCTGTAGGCAGCTAATATGGAGGGAGAGACAAAGAGGTTTTGTTCCTTAAACCAAATCTAGGAAGACAAGGAATCATTTTTATTCCTGGTAGTGAACCACCAATAGCTCCAAAAATTAGCTTCATGCTCAGATCCAGCTTTTAGCTCCACATGAGCTTGTCATTGATGATGCATAATTAAAGGTGAAAAAAAAATCAAACCCAAAAGCACTAGCTCAGCCTTTTCTGTTTTACACAGAAGGAGAGGTTAGCTCTTAGGCAAAGGAATTTCAAGGTTTTGCTTTTCCTCTTCCTCTCTTTAGTTCTTTGTGACCATTCTCTAAATCTCCCTTCACATTCTCCACACCTGGTGTGGACTGTCAGAGATGCAGGTTTGCAAAACTGGGCTGACATCTCTTTTTTTCCATGGACAGCTCTAATGACAGACATCTCAACCTGTCATGCAGAGCCCCTGTTAGCTATTTTATTGTTTTGTGTCAAGAAGAACCACACACGCCGTTATAAATACAGATTTCTACACCCGTGTTTCTATGCTGATGAGAGTGGTTGTCAGTCAGAAGGAGAGGTGTGTGTAGGCTGCAGGAGTTAATGTCAGCATCTCAGTGTTGTGAACTGTAGGAGAAACTGTGGAAAGCCCTACAGATTGCAGTAGGAAAAGGTTGCATGGGACAGTACTCTCTGGAGACAATGTGCGAGTAAGGATGGGAATCCAGTTGCTTCACTTGAGGCAGGGTAGTGATGGAAAACATGATTAGAATACCAGTCTGTGGTTTCCCTGGTGAGGTTTGGGGTACTTTGACAGATTGTCATGATTTGTGTGGCCTTGTTCACAGTGTACCTGTCTTGGGCCTGCCCTGTCACTATGTGTCAGACACAGTGGCTTTACAGAAACTTTCTTTGCAGGAAAAATATTTGCAGTATTGTTTGAAAGGAAGCTTAAGGTTTTTCAGCAGTACAATGAACTTCCCCATTTACCCTGACTGAGTTGTCTTGAGTCATACCCAAACCTAGGACTCATTTTCTGGAGTCTTTTTCTCTTCCCAAGTGCTGATCAGGACCAAGCAGGGTGCTGATCTATTGGATACTGCTTTTCATGGAAATGACTAACTAGGGAACATCAGAGGCTTGCCAAATGTATCCATACCAAAGGTCAAAAGCATTCTTCATTCAAACCAGAAACTGTGATCTTTTGAAAGCTGTTAATGCCCACATTCCCCTACAAAATCCAGTCAGGCTCTTTCATGGAGTGCACTTTCTTCAGGCTAAGAGCTGATTTTATTTCCAGTCTCCTGATCCTTCCCCTGTTGATCTTGGACTAGAGATTTCCTTTTTGAAAGCACACTTGCTTCAAGGAGTCACAGGTCTGAACTTTTAAAACAGGGATTCTTGAGAGACAAAGCCAAAACTCTGCTTTATTTGTGTGCTTGAGGCTGTTAAAGAAGACTCTTTTTTTTGCCGTTTAGGCCACAAGAGCTGCTTTAAGACAAGTGATAGTTAAGAGACAAGGTGGAGCTGTCAGTGTGCTTGGTGCATTTAGCAATTTCAGGGTTTTCTGGCAGGGGGGACGACAAATTGCCCTTTAGAGATGTCAGATAGTGTGGATCACCTTGACCTGAAATCTTAAGATCGGAATTTGTCTCAACAGAAACATTTTATGGCAGAATTGCTCCTGCTGAGGGCTCTTACCACATCAAAAGAGGTTTTTGACTAGCTAAATTTAGCATTGCCAGTGTGAATAGGATGAGACCATACTTTAATCATGTCTCACATCTCTCGTGTTCTTGTCTCTCTCCTCTCAACCCCCTCAACTTTACCCCAGCAGTAATCAAATTGAGAGGTGGTAGTAAATTGCACTGGGATGCTGTGCTCCTCCTTCCCTTATACAATCTCAATTGTGTTGTTTTTAAAGGTAAATTATAGGAGTAACTGGCTTAGGATGATATTTTATTCGTTTAGTACCAATTTCATGCAGTTTCATCAACATACTAAGCCATTATGTATCTAGAGTGCATTTATCCCCAGCCATATCCTTCCCATGTAATAGCATGGAGAGGAAAAATAGAAAAATTCAGGGCAGTTCTGAAGTTGTATTTAGATCTGGTGTACAATGGAGCTGGCACAGAACTGCTTCCACAGTCAGGAAAAAAAAACAATTGCTTCTTTCAGTACCAGCAGTTCCTGTGAGTGACCAGGGATGTTACTGCACTGCTAAGGTGGCAGCCACAAGAGGAGTTCAGGTTCAGGATGCTCCAAACAAATTGAACTAATGCAATGAACAATGCACAGAGATGATCTGTTGCTTTGATGAGAACCTCTCCTGTAGGACTGTCAGCAGGGAGGAGGCAGCACAGGACATACTCATTGATGAGAATAATTCCGGCATGTCTGACTTGATTAAAACCTGGTGGCATAAAGCACTTCATTATAACATTTAAAATGTAACTGGTCATTAAAGAATAAGAGAATGAATAATAGGGCTGGAATGGTACTTTGCATAAAGCTGCTTTTAGCATTTCACAGTTATTGATAAGTCAAAGCTACAGGGTCATACATGGAAACAGACAACTGTTGAAGCCTAAGAGGAGCGCAAACTGTCAGAATATGGCTGGAGAAATAAACTAAACTTATTAAGAAATATTCCTGTGTAGGGAGGACAGCTGGCCCAGAGTAGCTGTTCCCATGGAGTGCTTACCCAGACTTGTGCTGGGGCTGTGCTATACTATTTATCAATACAGCTGATTATTCCTCCATTCCCAGGACCACCTCCAGGCACTGTTTAAGTTGGGAATATAGTTGCACCCTGACAGTCCAGCCAATCCTACCTGACAACATTTACTCCCCAACACGCCTATCTCAATGCATGCAAAACAGTTGAGGTGTTAGGAGGGGTATCAGTGTTGAACATTGGCTGAAAGTCTTATACAATCATTATGATAATTTTGAAAGAAAAAGCTCAGGTTATGTATTTTAATGAAATATAAGGCAAGAGACAAAGGCAGACTCAGATGAAGAGATGAGTGGGTGACGAGAAAAAAGAGAGGTAATATTATTGCTCATCCTGAGAGACAGAAATGCCTGAGAAGCTGAGGACTAGCTGTCATTGTTATTCCTTTGTGAGCATTACAGTTTAATATAAAGAGAGTTTTAAGGAAGGCAGTGAAGGAGCTTTGCAAAACTTTAGCAGAGAAAGCTCAAAGGCGCTGTTGAAAATATTTCAGATCTGGTGGTGTCTGTCAGCACTGTCCATCAGACATGGGAGCTGACCTTTCACTAGGTGTTCAGAGGTGATGTTCAGAGGAGTGTAAGCTATAGAAGTCTTGGCAGCAAAGACAACCAGCTTGTGTTTCATGAAGCAGAGGAGGGGAAACCAAAAGAAACATTTAGAAAAAGGTACAACATACTCTAAATGACAGAAGGGAATGTGACCTTTGTCTTTTTGCACTGATTTGAGTCAGGCAAGTTTGCAGTGTTAAGGCCAGGAAAAGGATGTTGTTGCTAATGAAAGGGTAGGCTGATATATGCCTGGGAAGCTGTTTTGGCTGTAGTGAAAATGGATCAGTAATTCATGCATCAGGCATGGTTTCTAGCAAAAGTCCATGATATTTATACAAAGTCCAAAAGTGAGGACCCAGAAAGATGTCTAAATGGAGACAGTGCAAGGGTTACAGGTCAGAGCAATAGCTGGCTATGCTGATGGTACAGTGTGCTGCAAGACAAAAAGCATTTTAGTGTTCAGAGGAGAGGCTTTCTTTTTGCCCACGTTGCATCACTGCTGCTGGATTCCAGCTCAGCAAAGCATTCATTTGCGTTTCTTTTGAGGAAGTGCGAAAAAACTTGCATCATGTTCATGTAATGCCATCTCTTTTCTAGATGTTCCATATGGGGCATTTCCAAAGTGTGATGGGAAGTTACTGGAGTGTTTCCAAGGTGGGAGGGAAAGTTGGTAGAGTGAACTGAGGTCCCCAATGTAAAAGAGTTTTTAGAAACGTGTTGCAGGCTGCTGAGGCTTGAAGAAAGGGTAACTCTTTCTCCACTATGAGGATGGCGAGGTAGTTTTGAGCTTGTTAATAACTGTGATGGATATTGGGCAATGCTCACAAAGGATAGAAATTTGAAATATATAGTCCCTGGCAGTTCATGTCAAAGATTTAATTGAGGGGGGTCTCCAGCTCACAGCTCTTAACTTCAAATCTTGGTGGAAGAGTAAGAGAAATTTTATAAAAATGTTAATGTTGTGCTGAATTCAAGGCAAAACAGCCAAGATGACTTGAGTGACAGTATTGAGTGCAGTTATTTTGAAACCATTCCAGAATAAAAGAATGCAAATTTCATATAGAATCCAGTGACTAAAGAATAAAATGTTAAGAATGTCATTAGCACTAATCAACACAGATTTGAAGGAAAATAGGCTTTTCAAACAAATCTGCCATTTTTTTTCCCTGTGGAATTACAAGTCTAGTTCATAAAGATGCGTTCAGATTTGGACTTTCCTAACATGCTACAATACCTTATGGTGTTCTGATAAAAATTTAACACTATGAAATAACAATAAAATAGAGATTAAATGAGTTGAGAGAAAACTAAATTATAGGCCTCAAAAAGCATGTGTCAGTGGGGAATTATCAGCAAATGGGAGTGTTCCAGACTGGATTCTGAGAACTCAGTATGAAGCCCCATTTTATTCAGTGTTTTCATCAATGATCTGGGAGCAAATATGCTGATAAAAAGGGTGGATGCACAAAGATTAGTAGAAGGATGCAAAAAATAATGCCAGTAAAAAACTAAGCATGGATTGCTCAGAAAGGCTGCATGCCTTCATACAAAGATATGCAGCACACTGAAAATGAATTTGGGTATTTAGAGCAGCAGACCTTGCTTTCAGATGACAGGACTTTATCTGCATTGGATACAGGAAAAGTCTGCAACATGATTCTGATGGTTGGAGGAAATGACTTGCCATGAGACTTCAGGATCATTCAAATTTATCTGAAAAGACTAAGGGGAGTGGGGGGGACTTGATCGGCACAGAGTATAATTTTCTTCATTTAGAAAAAAGAAAAGTGGGTGCTACAGAATGTTTTAATCTAGTAGAGAAAGGCATAGCAAGGACCAAGACATGGAAATTAATGTCAGACAAATTCAAATTAGGCTCAGCCTTTCAAAAGTGAAGATGATCAAACTCTGAAACAAACTCCCTTAGGACATGCTAGCTCTTCATCACCTTCAGCTCAAGACTGGATACCTTGCTAAAAAAAAAGAAAAAAGAGAAATTAGATAGAGAAAATTCATTGAGCTGAGCACAAGGATAGCTGGGTGAAGATGAAAGCCCTGTGACATACAGAAGGCCAGGAGGGAGTGTTTAAACTTCTGTTCTGACCTTAAAGCATATGAATCTACCAAACCTCATCTCTCTTGGAATGCTTTGCTTATTCCGTGCATTTCTCTTCTGCCATCATATTTCTATTGTAGAACTGTGTTGTACAGACACTGTTACACATGTCAAGCAAAGAGAGGCAAACAACATTGTTAGATGGATCTGAAATTTCTTTCTGTCTGTTTTCCTCTGTGTCAGAGCTGCCCTTCTCCTTAAACTACTCCATGAATGTTGATTGAGAAAAACAAAAAAAACCCAACCAAAACAAAGAGATGAGGTTTCAATAACTGGGACTAGAACCATTTTGAGAAAGAATTTGTTTACTCAGAATTGGTCACTTTTACGAGAGAAATATGAATAGGAAGCATCTGTGCCCCAGTGCTGCTGAGAAGAGTCTCTAATTGAAGATGTAAAAGTCAGTGATGGATCACATGAAGTACACATGATTCTCCACAGGCTGCAGGTGGATCTCTGCTCCCTGTGGATATCCATGTGCTGCAGAGGCACAGCATATGATGGTCTGCACCACAGACTGCAGGGGAATCTCTGCTTTGCCTGGAGCACTTCCTCCATCCCCTTCCTCTTCTTTTTAAGTGGCCTTGGTGTCTGCAGGGCTGTTTCTCTCACATGTCCTCTCTCCTCTCTCCAACTGCAATTGCTATTGTGCAGCTTTTTCCCCCTCTTCTTAAATATGTTATCCCAGTGCCTGTGCCATCATGACTGATGGGTTCAGCCTTGGCCAGCAGTGAATTTGTCTTGGAGCCAGCTGGCATTTGCCCCATTGGACACAGGGGAAGCTTCTGGCAGATCCTCAGGGAAGCCCCCCCATAGTCCTCTGCTACCAAAACCTGGCCATACAAACCCAGTACAGCTGAGTACTAGTGGGCATGTTTCTGTACTTAAATATGAAACCAACTGCAAAATGGTTAGACAAGCGTTGGGAGCTGAGGACAGGAAGTCAGATCAGTGCTTGTACCTTTCCTCCTGGAAGTGTTGTACATCTTATTCAGTATTGAGAGCCTCTTTCTAAATGTGAAGCCGCTTAAAAATTCAAAGATCTAATTCTCATTGCTTGTACCATTAAGACAGTGCCCTCAGTGAGAAGGCAGCCTATTTGGGCCATTGGATCTGTCAACTTAGCATAAGCCTCTGTGCAAACAGAAGGCTAGTGCTGTGGTTCAAAGATGATAGTTGAACAAGATTTGCAAGTCAGAGGCTTGAAATCCCACAAAGGAAAGATCAAACACCCTCTTGCTTTTAACAAGCATTTTATTTCTTCAGGGGACTGGACAGTTTTCATCTCGAAAATAAATGCAGAAATTTCATGCAGAAATTAAATGTCATCGTTGATACATATGACAAAATGTTATCCTTGACACACACATTGTCAACTGCCAGCTCATCAGCATATCTGGGAATCCATAGAGATGGTCCCTACGTAGCTGGATTCAGAGCTGTTGTCAGCAAAGATCACACTTGGACCCTCTCCCTGAAGGAGACATTCTGATTTTTAGGGATAATTTTAGAAGAGGCTTCAAGCCTGTGTGTCATCACTTTAACAGCCTAGACAACAAACTTGAGCCCACGCACCTCTGAACTTTGTTACATTTAAATTTTGAGTCTCCTTTCTCTGGCATCACTCCATTTCTAATGCTGATCTTAAAAAGCAACAACTACCCTCTCCCACCTCCCCTTCCCTAGTCTTTGCAAAACTCAGGCAGGCTGGAGAATTATAATTATATATCACAACAACTTCCGAGTTTCTGAATTTTGCTTTTGATCCATGTTGGATTACATCCAAAACTCTTCAAACATTCTAATGAAGCACAATTGTGTTAAAATGTCTGCTCTGCTTTTGGAATGAAAATGTTAAGTACTTGATTTGGGTCTTGCTGACACCCCTCAGACAGTCTTCCCGAGACTTGAAGTGTTTTGCCTTGCACTAAGAATGACATTTTGACCAGATAAGAGTTGGTTTGAAATGTTCAACTGACTCTACTTCAAATCCTTTTGCCCTAGCAGCAAAACTTGCAACTTACCTCATTGTTAAATAAATTGTATTTATTGAAACCTCTGGGTTGCACTGAAACGAGCTAGCAAGCAGATTCTGAGTGTGGCTTCTGCCTCTGCTGCTCATCTCATAATGAATGACCAGGAGGTCTTGTTGCTGTAGGTGTGATGACCACAGTAATCTTTTGCCAAACCATAGTGGACTTATTTAGCTACTTTCTTATGTTGATGACTCAGCATTGTAGGTTTTGTGCACAGAAGCTTTGGCTACAGTCTTCCTGAGTATTTTGATACTTATTTAGCCATTGGTCTTTTATACCATGCCAGATGCAACAGTCAGCTTCTTTCAAATAATTTTTAAATGATGCTGCTAAATAACTAGCAGCTGCTACTGTCAGAAATAGGCGAGGAAGTGTTGGGTTCCGCTAAGATCCTAAAATGTCAGCAGTGACATCACAGTGTTTGATATAAGGAAAGTGTCTAGGGTGGTAAAACTGGTCAGAAGACAGAATTTCAATACAAAGACTTAACACTGTAACCTAGCTTGCACACAAGTCAAGTCAAGTGCCTGAGGACATCTTATATAATATTTAAAATGCCTTAGGTATCTGCTTTGAAGCCCTTGCTGGTTTTGGCAGTCGTACCATTTTGTTTCTTTCATAACTATATTCAGCTTCACCTTAAAACCATTTTTAGGTTTTTTAGTCCATATTTCTCGTTTTGACAATCTGTGGCCCAGAGGCTGAGCTATCCCAAAATGATACAGTGTTTAATCAATCCCAAGCTGATTCATGATAATACCCTTATTACAATTTTCAACTCTTCCTAAAGGCTTCCTGCGTTCGATCTGCCCTGACGGCCCGTGGTAGATGTCACTGCAGAGTGGAATCGGGGATCTGAACTACCCAGTTGAGATGACAGCGGAAAGATGTAACATTTTGGATAAACGTGTTCCCCATCCGTCTGTCATGGCTGGTGTGCAGCTGTGATAAAAGCCTCCAGCTGCAGCCAGCCAGCAGATGTTTTAGTTCAGGTAGCCAAGCCCCGCGCGGTTGGCGGTGGAGGCGTGGGGGGCACGGCACTGTGTGAGGCAGAGCACAAGCACTCCGGTGCCAAGGGACCTCCTGTGGTGCAGGAAAGCAGGAGGAATGTTTAAGTAGTCTTTAACCAAGCTGGATGAGTGCTGTCAAGTAGCTTTCTCAGTTCTTTCACCAATTTGTCTTGATTGCATTGACACTCTCTTGGCATCCATATCCCATGATTATTCCAGTGAGCACATTTATGATGAAGAAGGTTTGTAAAAAGAATAGCTTTCAGGTAAAGCTCACTGACACATTTTGAATTCACATTTGGCAATACCTGCGCTCAAGATTTCCTTTGAGGAGGTAAAGACTCATTCAGGCAAGTGAGGAAACAAACATGTCAGGTAACTCTAGAGTTGCATCCAAAACACTCAAGCTTTTACAACATAAACCTCACTGGGTGGCTCTTGCATTCAAACACCGCATTTGAAACTTCTGACGGAAACCACAGACAAATGAATTTCAAACTGGACCAATTTTAGAATCTGGTTCTGGTTTGTAAGCAGAAGCATTTGGTGACATATATTTGTTTCTTTAATTTTGTGACTTTAAAAAGGGATGGAAATGGTTTTGTAAAAAAGTCCTAGAGTATGGAATTATTTGCAGCTGTAAATCTGTTCAGTCTCTTCTTAGGGCTAAGTACTTGCAAATTATTTATTTATTTTTTGTCAAGCCATTGCAGCCTTCCCACTTTCTTACAATGTGGTTTAGGCATGACCTGTGGCCCTTCAAACATGGGCAGGGGCATCATTTGTAGCATTGAGTCTGTAAAGTGAGTTCTTTTTTAGTAGCATCCACTAGAGATCACTTCCTGGCTCTGCTCTTCAGAAATGCAGACACAGATACTTCCAGTCAAATCTCAACACCAGCTTCTTCACTGTGGGGGCATTACTTTTCCAGGATAGAGTTCAGTCATCTAGCTGTTTTGTTTCTTTCTAAAGATGTACTCTGTCCCAGGGAAGATTTTTAATCCACTCTAAATTTCCTTATTTCCAAGTGTGATAGGTGAGCTTGTTAAAATGCATATTAAGATTAGATGGTTTTGCCTGTTCTGTCTCAGACTTACTGATTTTTGTGTGTCTTTCTCCTCTGTAAGATGAAGCCAAAGTAGAGGTTTTTAATTTAATGACCACAAGACTTAATAAACTACAGTATGTGCACTTCAAGCACTACAAGGTAAAAGGGAAGAAAGGGGCTCCAAAGCCCACAGATTTTTTTTTTCATGCTAGCACTTTCCCTGTACAGTAACAAGGTGGAAGTGCACCTTCCATGGGAGTCATAACTGTCTTACTTCTAATTTCATTATTGCTGATTCTAATTTAATCAGATGAGATTGAGTAAACTAGATGAGATTGAGTGTAGTCAGTCAAACATGTATTTTCCAAGGAACCCCACACTACCATAAGGAATTGCCCAAAGAAATCTACAAGCTGAAACCCTGCCCTGAGATGGGCCGAGTTGTGAGGAGAGGTCACATTGCAGGCACAGCCCAGGCTGCAAGTAATGATACTCTTCAGCCTTGGAAAAGTACCATCATCATTTATTGTGAATGAAACAATATGAACCCCTGTGTCCCAACCATATTTCTGAAGAATGACATTATTTTGCCTCCCTCCTTGAGTCGAGCACTGTGTTCTTCAGGCTCCTTCTTAAATTCCTGAAGAGTGCTGATGTACTATAATAAGTGCTTAACTGTCCAGAGCTGCCTGAAATCCTGGGCTGAATGTAGCAACACTTGGATCCTGGCACATTTTTTTAGCACAGTATTTTGGGATCTTTTGGGAATGCTAAGTGCCATATGAATCCTGTGCATCATTGTCGAGTAAATTGACACCTTGTGAGTTAATTTCTAATTACACAACTACTTTATATGGCATTAATAAAAAGTAATGTGAGATTTTTCAGTAACCTATAATTTTAAGTAATTCTTTTTGAGACCAAATGATTTATTAACTCTTTATTAGACCTACTTTAGACTTGAAGTCGTTTTTAATAGTGCCTTGGCATAAAATTGTTGCGTAGTTAGTAATGCTGCTGTTGTACTTATAAACAATGGTTTTACTTAGAATAAGTTAAAAATTTTTTTTTTTTTTTTTAAGAGAGTATTTAAGCTTGGAGGTAATAATAGTAAAGAATAACTTACTTCATCACACCTTTCCTATGTTTGATCATGCCTTGGAAGCCTGTTTGTATAGAGGTCACCTCACCTGCTATTCTTCCTGTACAGCAGCTATTTCTGGGATGAAACAGGCTGTGATTTTTTTTTTTCATTCGCTCGGCAACTAATGAAGTTTGTGGGGGGCAAGTGGTTTCAGCATTGAGCTTCTGCCAGATGTTGCCACCCCACAGCAGGGACAGCTGAATGGCTCATGAAGCAGCCCCATTCCTAGAACAGTTTTACAGCCAGCCTGGTAAAGTAAGCTGATATCAATTTGATTCATGCTAATCAAGTGAGCTGTAAAGTGCAGCAGCTGACCCAGGAGCTGTTTGGTTGTCCCTTATGTGGAATCTGCAATCTCTGGGAGAGAGGTTTGATGGAGAGCTGCAGGCCATAATGCCCTCAGCCATCCCAGCTTACTTTGCTGATGCAAGTGTGCCAGCACTCTCTAACAGAGCAAGCATTTAGTGCAGGAAAAGGAGAATAGCCTAGCTACTTCATCTGCTGAGGGGATGAAAAGAGGCAGAGCATACAGAGCTGTGGTGGAATTGTTCAGGATGCTGGTGCTAACACCTACACTCAACTATATGGAAGGATGAAGGAGAGGTATAGAACCACCTGAGAAGTCAAGGCTTCTGATTTTATCAGCTACAACATGGGCTCTAGCAATTTGCACTGGAACACTTTCTGTCTTTGTTTCCTTTTTGCACAGCCCCCTGTGGTACCCAGGAGTCTGTTATTAGATTTGGTAGCTGCACATCCAGCAGTGCAGGTGTACTGTTAAGAGCTGTTGCCATTAAGTATTGATACAATTAGGCTAGGGAGAATTTGTAGAAGAATGATGTATTACTGCATCCATACCTAGCTTCTCATCAAAGGAGTTGAAAATCTTTACAGGTTCTTCCTGAACCTGGGTCAGAATTTGTACGAGGTTTGCTAAGGTCAGGTCATTTACTGTTTTGGTTTTTGAAGTTAAAGTTCCTTGCCTGTGGAAGTCACATACGTGAATACAAAATGCAAAATCTGAACAGGGAGAGACTGTTCTCTGAGTAGAATGATCCCTGGAAACCTCTCACACCAGGAGACATGTAGGCACCATGAGGGAAAGGCTGAAGTCTGTGATTGAATGTGTAGGGTGAGCAGGGGAGAGAGATCACCTGTTGAAGCAGCTGCCTACACCTTCTCTTTTATGCTCATTGTAAATAAATTGCATTTATCATTATCTGCACCCTTAGTCTCCAGGCTTCTGGGGTGTTGAAACCTCCAGTTAAATGGCTTGCCCAAAGAAAACACTTTCACATTTGCATAATATTTTCATAGACACCTAGCTTAACCTGAGCCTGAAGGAAGACAGGGATGTTCCCTGCATATTTTATATTCCCGTCCCCAATTCCCACCAAGCTAACTCTAAATGGTGGTATGGATATGAGTATAATAGAGAGTAAGAGAGATGGCTGAGAGGTCTGAATTTGTCTGGGGTATTTTCAGACACTCTTAGTTTAAGAAGCAACTTGCACCCCATAGAAGACTCTGAAATAGTGCTATTTAGAAACAAATCAGCTTCCATTTCACCTCTTTTTCAGTATTCCTCTCCTCTCATTCTTCATTACTAGGGACATCTGCATGAAAACAGAGTCTTTTTTTTTTTTACATATATATCTTGGGAGTTCATCTGCCTCTGCTGATTATCCCCTCCCTCCCCTCTCCTTCTGAAGTCATTATCTTCTGATTGCATTACATTTGCAGCCATCCCCACCGCGGGCTCTCTTCTCATCAAGATTTTTCAGCTAAGCAAGGGAAAAGATAGGTCAGCTTGTGGAGAGAAAACCTCAGGGAGAGCCTGGCCTCAGCAGAAGGGATGTTGGGGTGCAGTCTGTCTCTCAGCCACCATGTCACACTCAACCACTGGTATTTCTGTAGAGGTACAATGAACTCGCTCAGGTTGCTCCCACAGACGATATTGGAACAAGAGCTGGAGGAAGTATTTTTGACAAGACGTGTATCTTCTGCAAAATGCAGTGTTATTTGTGTCACCTACCCTGCAGATGTTTGCAAGCTTGAATTGAATTGGGGAAACTTTCATTACAGGAGTGGGGAGAATAACTGAAGATGTAAAATCCTGCTCATTTCCCTGAAACCAGAACTGGAGGCCTTAATTACGATAGAGTTATACTCAATCTTGCTCTGGGCAAGTAATATTTGTTTAACTGAAGTAGAACAGCTTCCTTAGAAGAAATTGAGGGAGATCCTTCTCACAACAAATACAACCAAAGTTTGTGTCCTTACTTTGAGTCAGAAGGTGGATTTTGTCATGGCCCTACTGTGTCCAGTTACAGCAGTGAGGTTCTGCCAGTTGGTCATCCTGCGTGATAGAAAATGGTACCTTTCATCCCTGGAAATATCTTAAGAGACTTAACAAATGGCGGAACTGTCCTGATGAGTATCATTTAACAGGACAGGGCACAAGCTTAGCTAGGATCACAAAATGAGCCAATGCAAACACTGAACACAGCTCCCAGACATTCTGTCACTCAGGTCTGCTTTTTAAGATAACACCTGTCAGACAATCTCTCAACATTTATCCTGTCCTGAACCCACTGAATTTTGACTGAACCCATTTAGAGATTTAAAACCAAATTTATATGTCTCCAGTATTTTTGTATTCATATTTTCCTCTTCATACTTCCTTCAGCCAGAAAAGGAGACTCCAAAATAAATTGATAAATTTGTACTTAAAGGAGGAATTTTGGAGTTTTTAATGAGGCTCTGGATAGTGCACTTGGGAGACAGCTTTCCTAAGAAATCTTTCTCCACTGGACATATCAGAAGAACATTGGCATTGTTCCTTACTTCCTTCTAACTATATGCAGGTGGTGTAACAAAGACATTCTGTTTGTTTCCATTGTTCTACCCCAGCTCATTCTTTGAAAATATTGCAAGCAATGGGAATAGGCCCCTCTTAGTTCTTGTAGGAAAACCCACAAGTGATCATGGTAGCAACTGGGCCATAATGGCAATACAAAGCAAGTGACAGAACAATTTGTAAACAATTTTGTACAGGGTGAGGATGACAACCCTTTCTTCCTAGACAGATGCCTAAGCTGTTCTGGCTTTCCCCAGAAGGCATTGCAAAGGTAATTCTAACTAACAGCTCCAATACATGTGTACATTTTGTATCTTTGGATAGGGGATGCCAGCAAATATTGAATTTACTTCTAGAATTAAGTGACCATGCAGCAGCATGTTATTGCACTTAATGCTATATCAGTACTACAAAGAGTATCCATGATAGAAATCAGTTTAAATGTAGGATGATCTGATTTCCCAGTATCCCATTACAGCTGGGAACTCTGCAGTGTTTCTGCCAAGGGCTCGGCATCTCCAAGTTGATGGGTACATCTGTCTCAGGATGTGTTTGCAAAAAGAGAGACAGCACAGTAGGTGGCTCAATCCTTCAGTCCTTTGTTTGTTCCTTAAGGATATGTCAAGGACAAGATCATGATCTCGTTTCTATTTTAAATCATCTAGGTGAATTAATTTCAAAAGAGTTAAGGATTTGTGTTGGGTTTTGTTCCCTGTGGAGATTTTCTTGGGATGGGAGTAGACGGGGTGACTTCAGGTATGCAAAAGACACTGCTTAACTTGAAACCAATATTTATGTAGAATGGATTCCCTGTAGATACTTCCCGGGGTTGATCCATACTTAAAGATGATAAGGAAGTTTGTTAGGTTACTCCCAGTTGTGAATCTTTTGGGAAGATTAGGCAGAAAATAAGTCTGAGGCCAGCAACAGCACAGCATCTGGTTTTCCCAGCACATACCCTGTTTCATATGCTATATATTATGTCTTAAAAAAAAAAAAAAGAGAAACAGCAGAGGAATTCACATTGCTGAAGTTAGTCACTGGATTAAATTGCCATTTGTCAATAGAAATTTAATTTGTATTATAAATTGCTGCAGCATAACTCTCAGACACATTTTATCAATGTGTTTCAAATTATTTAATAACAATATTTTTCAAAAAACAAGTACTGCCACTTGTTTTCACCCCACCCCTTTTAAAGTCAGTCCATTCTAAGGGTTTCCATCAGTGTAACAGCCAATGCTGCAAAAATTCCAATGAAATAAACTATCACCAGGAGGATTAAAATCCACTGACATAAACAAAGCCTTTTTTCCCTCCCCAGTCAATGGCCTGCTGTGCTGCTGCTAATAGGACTGTACTCAAGTTGCACAGAAGGAATTTGTTTGCAGGTTCCTCCAACATTTTTTGTTTGGTTTTCTTGATGGAGAGGGGGCAGGAGAAAAATGTCATGGAAGGATTCATAATTTATTTCACTGAACTTAACATGTATTGTAGAGATTAAATCCTTCAATCTGCAGATTGGGACATATTCAACTGTACATTGAAAGAAAATTTTCATAGCAGAAACAGGTGAAAGGCAGAAAATAGGAAGGAAACCTCAGAGAATGTGACTGCTCCCTTTATTTGGGACACCATTGCAGGCAGAAAAATATCTTCATATTTTGCTACTGGTTTACAAATCTAATGGTTTCTAATCTTATCCTTCCCTATTTCAGCCCTGGCTTTATCCTACAGTTCTTCCATTGTATGTTCAGGTTGATTCCCTGCCTTTGCAGCCCTGATCATCCCACACGCAGTCTGCCAGTGCACCACAATTATTTTGTTCTTCCTCATTTTGTAGAAAGTGTAATTTCCTTTAAAAAACATGAATAATCATGATATTCCTTTCTCTTTTATTTTCAGGTAAGTGGCCATTCCTGCTTTTGTCAGACTGGTGAACAATCAGCAAAGCACTGCTCTTAAAGGTAGTTTTTGTGGTATGGTTTCTTTCCGAGAACCTTGAAGTATTTTCCTCATCTGAGTTTGTACAACACCTCAACAGCAGGTTTGAGACAGGCAAACTGGGATTTAACCAAACAATAATTTCTTTTCTTTGTTTTTTGTGGTTTAGTCTAGCCTTACTGAGGTACCCAGAAATAAGGAGGTAAGGGTACAGTGAGGGGAGAGATTGTACATGGATCTTCAGCCACTAGGAACAAAAACATGAAGGGACCATGGCAGAATAGCTGTTTAGGCCCTCAGAATCATACAATTGACTTCAATAGTTGTGAAGTTTTAAAGTCATATACATTTAGTCTTATACTTTTATTTATTTTACAGGTGGTGGGGATGTTGTGAATCTGGAATATTTTCTCTCTCCCTCCCTTTTTTCCTCTTCCCTTCTCTACATAAAGGTGTTTATTATAAAGAAAGTAATGACACAATGTTTATTTTCAGAAACATAGAGACTGATCTTAGGGAAGAAATCTTAATGACACAAGCACTATCAATCATTGGGGGAAATATTGCCACAACATGAGATTAATTTTACTTTAAAAGCAGGGATTTAAGGGTAATTCCATGGGAAGGAAAAAAAAAATAAATTGCTTAGGTACAGAGAAACCCCATTCTCTGGTACATAAGACAATTTTATAGGTCTCTGATTTGTTGCTTGATAATTTTTGCTGCTGAATGGACAGTTCTTTTCTAGTGTGACTAAACTATTATCTCAAATGAATTAGTTGGGCACCGTTCTGAGTATAACCAAGAAATAAATGTAAGCCTGGAATACATTAAATATCAATATTAATTAATGAGTCTTGGACACACACAGGAAATTGCCTTAAACCTCCAACCTTCTGAAAATATCTTCAAGTGGGATTACTGACATAAAGGATTTGATCTAATTATCACTGCTAATTTCCTTTACGATGGTGGTAGCAATGCTGTTGTTAAAAAAGGCACAGTCAAGATTAGTCACCTACAGTCTTAGTGTTAATCCCTTATCTGTATTAGTAATATTTTAAAACTAAATCTTTTAGAAATTATCACCACCAGTCCTGCTTCACAGTTTATTCAGTGCAGGCAATTAGATGGCTCAATTATTTCATCCTGATGTGCTGAGGTTTGAGTATTTATTTCTTGAAGCTTTCTTCTTCTGAAATTGGCATTATTGGTTACACTTTTTCAGACTTTTTTTGCAGTCTGCAGTGCTAGCTGTACACCATAAGAGTAGGAGGCAGATAGATTGAAATGATTTAGTAAGATTATGTTTTTTTCCCCTTTGGCTTAGCCATTAGAGGTAAGCAAACTCTGTGAAATAAACAAAACCCAAGAAAATAGTGATGAGGAGTCAGGAGAGTAATCAAAAAAGAAAAAAAAAAA